>JAQFVV010007689.1:0-65781 GCA_028023455.1 Epiperipatus broadwayi
AAAAAAAATAATAATAATAATAATAATAATAATAATAATAATAATAATAATAATAATAATAATAATAATAATAATAATAATAATAATAATAATAATAATAATAATAATAATAATAATAATAATAATAATAATAATAATAATAATAATAATAATAATAATAATAATAATAATAATAATAATAATAATATAAAAAATATATCAAGTCTTTATTAATTTTTGGAAAACTTTTTGTAAATGTTTGTGTGAAAAGTTATTTGTCTTGCAATCCCCATAAGCAGTGAAGCTTAAAGTGAATAATGATTAAATTTGCTTTAGGCAGATGTTTCAGCTCCCTCTGGGTTAATTGTCCTTGCACAATCTGTAGAGTGATGCAACCATCTAGGAAATTGTCACTTAGTCAGCTTGCAAAGATATGAGCAAGTTCTCCCTAAGGTTTCTGATATAGCAACAATAGAATAATTTTACTTCCAAATGAATAACTTTCTTTTTCTCAAAAATTTTTGAATTATAAATTTTAAGAAAACATAAATAAAATTTATACACAGATAATGACAGCTCACTTTCCAAATGCATATAGAGTTCAATACTTTAGGCAGACATTGAGAAAGCATCAGGACATTTGCCTTTTTTATACTTACATTTTCAGCAATGCATGTTCATGTTCAAATGTGAATGAAGATCTTTAAGAAAATATATGATGCTGGTGGCAGCTGGTTCAAGCAGTAAGTGACTTTTCTTAATTCTATATTATCTTATTAACATACTTTCCTATTATTTTTTCACATACCCATTGTTAGAGGGATTGTAGAATAGGTAAGTTTATAATGTTTAATTATCTTTTCATAGAAAATTTGGAATAAGTATATACAATTGAAAATTAGTATTTCTGAAGTTTTGGAGATAAATGAAAAATATAAATTATTTAATCTTATATAAAAATTAATGCAATTAGCTCTTAAAATGTATTGTTTTATTTACTAATCTTAATTAGGTCAATTTATCCAATTATCAAAATCAATTTATTAATTGCATTTTAAATTACAGTTAAGTTTTTCCTTTCTTTGACATTTATTCAAAATCAAGAATGTTTTAAAAAAGACATTCCATGATAAAAATATGAATTAATTAGTTTATAAGCAAAAAAAATGAAAATAAATAAATTATAGGTAAATGATTTAGTGTAATGTGTAACATAAATATTTTTTATATGTTAATGCATAAATCTGGGAATTGGCATATTGATATAATATAAAGTAATTATTCATCTTTAAAGAATTAAAGATGAGGTATAGTAATTTTACTGGGAAAACTTTGAATTTTAAATGTTTATAAAATGTATATGTTCTTGTTTTACCATGCTGTTTTTGAGTGGTATTTTCTAATTTTATATTTTTGTATATTAAATTTTGTGCATTTTCATAAATTAAGATAATGTATGTATATTAAAGGACTTGCCAAAGTGCAAGATTTTATGACTCAAATGAATATCTTAGGAAAGTGTTTTTTTAAAAAAATAGATAACAAACATATAACATCAATAATAGTCATCATTGTTTTTCATTAATCTTTAACAAAGGTTGTTATTAGATCTTGTGCTTAATATTTATTATAAAGTTTAGTATATTTAGTATTACAGATGTATATTTAAGATGTTAGGGAGATTTCATTCAATGCTATTGAGAATGTCTGATAATAATTTAATATTGCTTGCAATGCTTTTAAGGCAGTTTGTTTTTATTAAATGTTTTTATTCATTTTGGAAAATCTATTTGTTTGTTTATTGATCTTTTTCAAGTTAGAATGAAATTTTAAAAATGAGGTTTAATATATTTAAATTCAATAGAGTGGCTTGAAAAATGATATATAACTAAGTTATCTCACCCTAATCTATTTGAAACACTTATCTATTCAGTATGACAACAAGTTTGATAGATATGGAACAGAGGGTGGGAAAACATGAAAAATATTCAATAATTTCACATATTACACAACAATTATTCTTAGAATTTTTATTTGTTTGAAATAATTGTCATGAGAGGACAGTTTAATTTTTTTTAATTTACTAACATTTTTAAAACCATTTTATAACTCTTTATGTATTTATCATATTTAGTATGTGTACATATGTATTATATATATATAATAAATCAGTACATAATTATATATATATAATAAATCAGAAATTAAGTTTTCTATTTAGAACTGTTTTTATTTTAAAACAATCAACAAGTTTTTTCCTGTAGAATTTTTTTTAAAACAACTGTTTTAAAATAAAAATAAATCTATCAATTTAAATAAAAAACTTAGTTACTGATTTATTATACATATATAATTATGCAGACAAACTAAATATAATATATACATTAAGAGTATAAGATAGAAATTTATATAACATTAAGAGTATATATTAACTTACTGCAGAAATATATAATGACTTACATATGTATAATATTGGTTTAAAGTAAAATTATATGTATTAAGTAAAGTTCATTTACAATATATACACGTTATTATTGGGTACTTATATTAAATATGATATATACATAAGGGATATACATTTTAAGTTATAGCAGAAATATATGTATATATCAACTATAAGTGTTCAGTCAATTTAAACTACAATATAGTTTTACATTTTTATTTACTGTGCCAATATTAAAAACTTAAAAATAATAGAGATAATTTTTTTATTAAATGCTTTTGCTGACTGCACTAAAAAGAAATAAAATAAATTGTTTCTTCAACCACAATTGAAGTTATTAGATTAACTTGAAATAAAAGCATGGTGAGTCCAGAAATTAATTAAGTCAATTCCTATTTTTTATAATAAGAGATTGACTTAATTTCTAAACCTCTTCCCCTCCCATTTTTTTTATTTCAAGTTAAATCTAAAAATTTTAATCATGGTTGAAGAAACAATTATTTATTTTAGTGCACAGTTAATAAAAGCATTTAATATATATATTAAATTATCTCTATTATTTAACAATAATTTTATTGAACTTTATAAAAAAAAATAATACTTATTAGATAACAGAAAAAATATGGATAAAGTAATTTTTATATATATGAAGTGCAATACAATAAAGGTATGCTGGCAAAATAGAAAAGTATTGGACGAGGGAGACATGCAATGATTTAGTCTCTGAAAAGAAAGTCTTATTTATGATCTACTCTGTCTCATGTTTAATTGAAAAATCTTTCAGAGACACATTTTTGTTTATGATTTCATACTAATTTAAATTTATTTAATAATTGTGTTTAAAACCTATGTGAGTATTGGTCATATATAAATGCACATCTAGTGTACCAGAAGCTAAATAAAATCAAAGTTAATAAAAAAATAACAAGAGACAATTGAAAAAAATAATAATAGTAAGATTAACCCACAATCTTGTGGGAAAATGTAGAACACAAACATAATATATAATTTATCATTTCAACTTCTTTGTGGCATACCAAACAAGATATACCTATTTCTTGTAAATAGAAATGTGTATTTTAGAAAAAATAAGATTGGTACAGCATTAAGAATCAATTTGAATAAAAAATCAAAATATTTAGGCTGCATCAAGAGGTTTTGTAGAAGTGCATATAAAAGTTTAAGTATTGTCTAATGTATTCTGATTTATCATTTAGAATTTCATCCTAATATATTAAAAAGTTTTTTATAATTTGAATTATACCATTAAATATTTAATATTCAATATTATTAGATATATACATCTCAATGTGTATGTTTTTTTATTATTACAATAGTAATAATAATACTACTAGTAGTAGTAGTACTGGTCATAGTAGTAGTAGTAGTGGTGGTAGTGGTAGTAGTAATTGTAGTGGCAGTTGCTGACACAAGCAGTTATATTTTTACCATACTTTTGGAACATTTTAGAGATGATAGAAATATTCTAATGACATTATAATGACTGCCCTCAGGAAATAAATTACGGATATACTAAGCTTCCCTAATAAACGCTATATATTAAAGAAATAAGAAATATCTCATTTTTCAAAATGCAGACAAACTAAATATTTTTTTAAATAATATATTTATCATTTCAAATTTACATTTTAATTTTTTTTTAAAAAAATTAATAAAAGAAGTTATTTTTAAAATCAATAATAAATAATAATATTGATTTTACTTCATGTAAATATTAAAATATAACTAGAAAATTTTATAGATTACATTTTATAACATACATTTGTTTTAATGATGTTGCTTTAAGTTTTCATATTGTGGAGTTTCATTCGTGTAGATGATATTTCTTGTTTATCAGATGAATGTCAGAACTTCAAATGAATTCGCTTTAATATTAAAGCATATATGTTTAAAAGATAGTCATAATTTAAATCAGTTTTTTAAGTTCTTTTAATAAATTGTTGTATATTGTAAATAATATTTTTTTCGTATTATGTTTTGGAAATAAAAATTATAAGCAAAAATCAATTCATAAAATTGCTGAAAGGAATGAGATAGAATTTTTTGTTTTTAAGCTAACATTTATCTCCATATCTCTTTTATTCTCATTTATAAATTATCTCTTTAAAAATAGAGAAATCAGAGTGCTCAAACTGTACATCACCGACATGTTGGGATAGAAAGCACTTACTTTTAAAATAAAGAAGAATGAGAAGCAGAAATTAAAAAGACTTTGGAACTAGAGTATTTTTATATTTTTGTCTTCTCCAACAGTAGGAAAAAAATTTTCAGAGAGAGAAGTAAAATTCTCATTATGGTTTTAAAAAAAATCATGGCGTTGACAAACAATATTATTTTGGTCTAAAAGTGACTTTTTTAAAAAACATTTTATTTCACTAATATTAAAATTATGGTATTGTTCACCTAAAGGATACCCCAGTTATTTTCAAAAACAACTCTTTCTTCTCTTAAACATGAATTTTCCAGAAAACTAGTAAAAATCTATAACTTTAAAAGCATAATTTCTATTTCATTAGTGATATATATTTCTAATGATTTGCTTGGTCATGGTTAGAAAGAATAGTAATGTAACTTTTAATAGATAAATCTGGCAATTATTAAAACAAGGAAATTTTAATACAAAAATGTAGGAATTGCAATGTTAAACAAAATTGATGAACATTTTAAAGAAAGACTACAAAATCACAGGTTCAAGATTGGATACATTTGGCTGAAAGGTCCAACAAATGAAGTTCATGAGATTACTGAGCAGAAAATTCTACACTGTCTGCAATCTTATCCTGAGCATGTACATCTGGTTCTACACGGAATCCAATGATTTCTGCTATTACATTTAAGCAAGTTCACTGTTACAATAATTTGTCAAGTCATTGATATCCTGGTCAGGGATTTTCAAAACATACCCAACCTGTACCCCATTGCTCTTGTACCATTTGTCAAGAAACCATTAAATCTGTCACATTTATCCAACATCAGACCAATATCTTTGATGCCTCTGCTAATAAAAACTATAGAATCATTGATCAAGGACAAGATACAGCAGTGGCTGCTCAGTAAGATTTCATTACATCAATTTGCCTGCAAGGGCTCATCCACCATTGAGGCAGTGAGAAGATTTGCCTTATTGGTGGAGCATATGAGAGTGAAGAAAGCATCTGGGCCCATTGCGATACAGGTAGACTTCATGGCAGCCTTTGCCTCTATGGTGCTGGCCCAGCTATTTTCACTGCTTGAGCACTACTGGGTTCCCATGATGTACATACAAATAATAGCAAACCTGTTTCTCAACAGGCCAGTTTATGCATCTTTAGATGACTCTCTGGCTCCAGGGTTCATATCTCATTTCGATACCCCAGGGTTCTCCACTTAGCATCTTGTGCTTCATTGCCTATGTTAACCCCCTGCTAATAGAGATAGAAAAACATCTACCAGGGATTATGTCCCAGTGCTGAGGGAGGAATTCCACCACATTTTCTGGATGACATCACCATTTTCCACCCTTCTCACAAATGTCTGCCACAACTATACCAACTATTGGACAGATATACCAGAAAATATGGGCTATTGATAAACCCTGATAAATCTGTAGTCTGGAAGATCTGCAGAGGATCTATGGTCCCATCAATATTTTCTTGTTTTCTCCATGGCTCTGTCTAGAATGGCAATGAGGAGAGTACTTCACAAATAAATATACTAGAAAAAAACCAAGAAAATAAAAAATGTTCTATCTATGATCTCCTTGTTACTTTCTGGCAAGGTGATACTGATTAACATGATGGTGATTCTGTGCAATTTTTAAGATGACCAAGTCCTTTCAAAATGTGATCAACTTGATCTGCATCTGTATAATGTGGAAGAGGAAGAGCATATCCATCAGTTTATCTAGAGTGAAGAGACTGAGGGACCTGAATGGGCTTGGTCTCCATAATATCAGTATTTCTACATACAAAGGGTATTAAGAATGCTTAAAGCAATGCATGCAGAGATGTCTAAACAATTGTCTGAAGAAGATGTGGAACATACCAATAAGCCTCCACCCATGCCGAGTAAATGGACATCAGAACTGTTAGCACATGTAAACAAGTCATTCAAAATTTACAAAAAAAATCATAGAAGCCAAGAACCCTTACCAGGAAATCTTACAAATATATGAATCCTGGAAATATGAGATTGCCAACTAAGCTCAAAGTTACAACAAAAATGCTAATCAGAAAATTAAAACAATGGGGATTTGAGCCCAAGTTCATTGATTTTATAATGAAATATAATTTAAACTCACTTCTAATGAACCATTTTCTGGTGACCAGAAGAGGATTTTCCAGATTGAATACAACATGTAATTTGTGTAAATTAGAAGATGAAATGATCAAACATATTTTTTCTAATTGCTCTCATCTAGCATGAATCAGGCAGGAGATCATGACAAGAGTTATGACCTCTGTAAAAACACCTTGTCAATAAGTGAATCTCTAAAGAATGGCAAGTACACCATGATAAAAATGGCAATATTTCTACTATATGCCATGTGGCTAATGAAAAATAGGCTCATCTTTAAACAGGACAGTCCATGACCATGGACGATGTATAGAAAAACTATAGAAGGCTAAGGAACAGAGATCACCTAATAATGCCTGAGTGTCTTTAGGTTGATACTTGGGTGCAAATTTTACCACTAGACAACAAGCTTCCTGCTCAGAAGATATGAGCCAAGCTATAAATAAACAATTGGTAATGATTATAAACTAAAGGATTCATGCTGTAATTGTACATATTTTCCTTAATAATGAAAACAGAAGTGAAACTAAAAGAAGATAGATAGTGAAATAAAGATTGGTAGCATTATATTTCTCCCATCTCTAAACTTTTGATGAAGTGGTTTTTTTAGCTGATGGCCTATGAAATCATTCAACATTGCATAAACTCAGATCATCCTCTCTTTTTATGCATGCATTTCATAAACAGCTTTGGTTTGTCAAATGAGATAGAGTGTCAGATACTTATATCTCCATGGTAATGTTGACAGCTTGATACTTACCATTCTTTCACAAGATAGGGACTGGTTTCTATTCTCTTTAAATATTTTGTGGAAAGGTGAATAATTGCTACATTGCAGAGAAATATTCCAGTTTTTTTTTTCTTTCATCTGTGAAACCCAATTCTCAACACCAACATAATACAACTATCCAAATGTCTACTTTGTTGAATATATTGGAAATAAAAAATATGGAGAGAGGAGGGTTATATAGATCTCTATATCATTTTAGTTTTAGTTTCCTTCTAGTTTTAACAAAATATTTATTTTTTATAGTATGTCTACACAATAATGAATATTAAAATTCAATAACAATTTAGGTAATAATAATAATTTAATTCAATTCAATGCTTTAATATTTCAAGAGATAAATAACAATTTAGGTAATAATAATAATTTAATTCAATTCAATGCTTTAATATTTCAAGAGATAAATAACCATTTAAAAAATACATTTTTATAATTTAAATTTATGCTGTGGTAATAAAATAATTAATCTATCAATGAAAATATTTATATCTAAAGAAAATATGTCAATGTTACTAAAATAGATATTACAAAGGTTTAGAAGTCGTATAATGCTGCTAAATATAAAGTTTTATATTTATCAATGTGAAATAAATTGTTATTACTTATATGGATATGAGGTACTTTTATTAATATTTGTGAAATACAACTATATAATAAAGATTTTTCTATGAAGTATTTGATAGAACACTTTCAAATCTCGTTATATATTTGTAAGAATATCCTTTGCATTAACTATACTGGTAAATTTATTATATAATGACTGTAGTTTATTTATGTGTGATAATATATTTGAATTCCATATTAGTGAACAATGTTCTATCTTAGATACTAAAAAAGACTTAAACAAATGTGACTTTACATAAGTATTAAAGTAACAATCATTGTGAAGTAACAGAATCTTTATTCTATTAGCTTTTCATATAATATTATCTACACGAGTTGTAAAAGAGCCACTTTGATTGAAACATATTCTAAGATGCACGTAATAGATTCCTCATTTATTGAACATGAATTAGAAAAATATTAAACTTTCCTTGTGTACGTGATAGCATAATGCTTATCTAAATTTGTATTCATATTATTCTTGAGACACTATTCAGAAAAACCATCTATATAAGATTGAAACTGTATGCGATCTTCATAGCAATCAATAGTTTTAAATACTTTATAGTCATAAGCACATGATAGAATTCTGTTCATCACTATATATTTATTCAAATCATTTGTGTGTGTATATATATATATTCAAATCATTTGTGTGTGTATATATATATACTTCACGGATAGCAGTGCAGCTAATAATAATAATAATGTTCAAATATAGATAATACAAAAAATAAAGTAACACATACGGATTGGAAAAAGTCAAATTAAGAATGTGATAATATAGTTTAAAGTATTAAAGAAAATCGATTTAATTGAAAAATTAAAAAAAAACTAATCAGTCTATGCTAGTCTTAATGATATGGACTCTTAAAATAGATATAGCTCTAAAATTGAGATGGAAAAATAAATTATATCAAGAGAGTAGCAATGATAAACAAAAAACTTGGCATGCTTACATATTAAAACATAATACATTTTGTAAAGTGAATTATAAGATATTACATTAAGAAAATAAGAGAAATTAACAAAAGCAAAATAGTTAAAATAAAAAAAATGAAAAAGACCTAAAATAACTGAAATAATTTAAAACAGAAAGATTTAAAAACTTATAAATAAAGCAACTAAATAGATTATAAGGCTACTTTTGTTTATGATACGTATTATAGCATTCCCCCAATAGCAGATTGTAGTTATTTATTGACTGATATATTGGAAGTTAAAGAGTTTTAAAAGACTAGTTTACGATTACTCTTTATTTTCCTACAGTTTGAAATTATACTTTGCTATTAGAAAATGATCTAATATCTTTATTGTTCCTTTTTTATTATTGTTGTTGTAAAAAAATAAATGAACAAATCTAAGATTATGTGCCAAACCATCTCTTAACTCATATTTGGTTATATTAACATAGAAATAATATTAACTTTTATTCTTTCTAAAAACATTATAACTCCGGAAAACAACAATATATATTAAATATAGAAATAAAACAAACTAACTCCTTTTTAAAACTTGATTTTTTATGACTGTAATCATGAAAAATATATCCAACGTTTCGACTATTTTCATGATTATAGTTATAAAAAATCAAGTTTTAAAAAGGAGTTAGTTTGTTTTATTTCTATATTAGATATATATGAACTATTTTGAAAAGAAGAACAGTGTGCTGGATATATTAAATTATTTAATATATATTAAGCAACCTTCATTACACGGCTTTGCATCTATAATGAAATGCTTCATATATGTTGGTATTTTTTTTTTATTTGTTTGATTGAACAGTAGTTGGTGAGCAATATATCTACATATTATGTTTATGATCAGAGTTTAGATAAAACTTGAACATTTTATCAAGTTATAATCAAGCTTAATTTTTTTTCTATAACTGGTCCATAACCAATTTAGATGACCATTTAATATTGATCAGTAAATGAATATCTTAATGTTTCTCAGCTAAGGGATAAAACAAAGATGGAAAAACAACCATTTTCTCTTTCCTGTTTCTCTATGGGAATAAGTCTTATCATCGATGGGCTATTTAAATTGCAATTTATCTTTCAAATTACCTATTAGATGACTAACACTGAATTGATTGAGGTCAATTCACTGAACAAAATTTAGAATATAGTTAAAAATTATTTGGCTATAAATAAAAAGATTTTAAATCTATAATATATTTGAAAGCCAATTAAAGATATGGCAAATTAATGTGCCAACAATTATCATGTCCCTCTGCATTTTAAAACTGTTGTTTGAGATTGGATTTTATACAGTTATATATATATCACAATTCTCACAAGTACTTTTTTTTTTTATGATCAACTACCTCAAAATGTTTCTTTTATATATCGTGTCACACCATTTTATCAGTTTGGCAGAGCCAATTTTAGAATTAGCTATTTTTGAAGAAGTATAAACAAACTCTGTACTATGCTCACATACGTTATATGATGTTGTAGATAATTTTTTGTCATTTTAAATGAGGTATCAGACATGGTATTGCAATTTATACTATTTGAATAATAATTTTTCCAAATCATTATATTTAACTTTTTTTTTGTAAAAAAAAAATATTTTAAATATTAGATGAATTGTCAGATGAACTGAGATATAATTTTAATTATATTTTTTTATTTTATATTAAAAAGCATTATTCTGATAATTATAAAAAAAATTTTTTTTATCATTTTAATTACATTTTTAAATGTTAGGGTTTTCGTGAAGGTTTGTGATGATGATGTCTTAATTGTATTTTTATATTGGACTACTTCCATCATCTAATATGAGTATTGAATGTCTTTAGAAAATTTTTAACTTTATTTAATATTCCAAATACATTCAACTGTTAGTAATAGCATATCAAACAGGTTAGTATGTGCATAATGTTTCAAGATGTATTACTCTTCCCTCTTCTTCAGATGTTGCTGGCCTGACTGGTGACAGTATTAGCATGGGATTCGAACCTGGACCCTTAGATTTTTGGGTATTGAATTTTAGGATAATGCTCTAACCAACTGAGCCATCCTGCCAAAGGCAACAATCAGTAGAAATTTCATACACTTATCTATAAGGTTCTTCCTGATTTCTCACTTTTTCCTAAAAGCAAAGTTGATTAGTGGTTTCCATACATTATGTATAGTCATACTAGATTGGCTTATGGGATTTTGTGCCATTGTCATGTGAGAAGCTTCTTTAAATTTTCTTCTTTGAACCTTTTCTTTTCTATCCAATATATTTTGTATTTTCTCAATTGAACATATGTTCATTGGCACATACATGGTCTCCTACCTTAGACATATCTGTATTCTCTCTTCTAATCTTCAGTTTGTGTTCTTGCAATGCTTTTCAATGGGATGACTGGTCTTACCAATATATGTTCTTCCACATCACATGGTATTTTATAGATGCAGTTTTCTCTTTTCAGGATTTCAAGTTTAGGTTTTGTAGATGTTACAATTCCTCATAGTGTGGTATGGCTCTGGAAAGCTGTTCTGATGTTATATTGATTGCAGATTTTTTAAATTTGTCTGCTATTTTTGGAATATGTGAGTACACTACAGTACCAATAATTGTTTTTTCTCTTGATGGTTCTTTTTATTGTCTATTTAATGTTTTCTTAATAACAGCAGGTGGGTAACCATTTTCATAAGAGTTTGTTTTCCAAATTGTTGGTTTCTGAACAAACTTCTTTTTCTCTGTTCCATAATGATAGTATAACTCCATTTTTGTGTTTGTTGTGTGATTGGATGTATAGGCTAGGTATTTTTCTGTATGTGTAGGTTTTTGGTAAACTGTAGTTTTGATTTTGCTATGAGGGAGTCTTTTTATAAGAACATCTAAGAATGCCAATTTTTATTCTTGTTCTGATTCTCTTGTGAATTTAATTGAAGGGGATATGTTGTTGATATGTTTCCAGAAAGTTTGTAGCAGTTCTTCACCATGTGGCCATACAACAAATGTATCATCTGCATAGCAAAGACAAACTTTAGGTGGATATGGAATAGTTTTTATTGCTAAGGTTTCCAGTTCTTCCATGTAAATTTTGCTAATCAGGGGAGAGAATGGTGAGGCTATAGCCATTTCTTGATTTTGTTGAAAGATTCTGTGTTGTATTGAAAGTAGGTTGTTTTTATGCAGAATGTTAATAATTCCATTATATTACCAATAGGAAGAGCTATTCTGGTTTGTAAACTATTATCACCATTTAATCTTTTCTGGTTTGTAAACTATTATCACTATTTAATCTTTTCTTTAAAGTAGACAATGCTTTTTCACATGGTACATTTATGAATGAACTTTCTGCATAAAAGATTACCAGTAAGTCAGTTCTTTCAATTTTCATGTTCTTGATTAATTCTATAAAGTGTCTAGAATCCCTGAGAAAGGACTAGGTCTTGTCTGTCAAAGGACTTAAAACTGTGAGAAGAAATCTTGACAAATTTTGGCAAGGTGAATCTCTAGAACTGATAATAGATCTTAATGGAATATGATCCTTATGGATTTTAGGGAGACCATAAAAGTGAGAAAATTTGCTGAAATATGATGTTATTTTACTTTTTTCTGAATCAGTGATGTTTTCTGAATAATGCTTGTAACTTTGTTTCCATACTCAGTATCAGATTTTTTGCCACGTTTCTATATTGGCCTGCTGTGAGTAGTTCTTATATTTTGCTGACCTAATCAGTTGTATCCATTATAACTGTTGCATTGCCTTGGTCAGCAGGAAGAATAATTATAGATTTATCTACTTTGAGAGATTTAATTGCTTTCCTCTCACCATAGGATATGTTTGACTTCAATATTTGTTGTTTGTCAAGTGTTCTTTTTATTCTCCAGCATAATTCTGCTGCTTCTTCTAAAGGCAATTTTTGAGTGACTTACTTGGTGGCTGCCATTACATCTAATAAAGAGATATTAGATGGTGTTATGACAAAGTTTAATTCTCTTTCAAGAACAGAAATTTCAGTATCTGTTCAATGTTTAGAACTGAGATTTTTAACAGTTGAAGTTGGTACATTATTTGGTACAATATGATTTTTGAGGTGCCCATGTAGGTTGGCAAGTTTCTTCTTTTGGCATTCTTTTATTTTTCCATGTAATGTAGAATATGATTTTCTTACTGCTTGAGAAAGTCTCATGAAGTTATCATCAGTAAGTTTAGTTTGTAAAAAAAATAACCAAATGATTATATATACAATTAATATACTTGCTCTTTTAGGCAATATTTATATATATGCATATTTTATCTTTTCATCTTCATAAATATCATTAATTAAATAAATACACAAAAATGAACTATTAATAATTACATTTTTATAATAATAATATTGATAATTGAAGGGTACTTTATGCAAAAATATAAATTAAAAAAATATTAATATAAAGGGATTCAGATACATATGAATGTAAGCAGGAAGTACATTTTAAAAAATTATAATTTGTGTAATAAAATAATTTTTTATTATGTTGTTTAGGAAATTTATTGTAAACATATATTTACACATATAAATTTTATACGAATAATCTTTAACAATACGGTTGAAATTTTGGAGGAAAATTAAAATAAAAAATGGTTCATAAATTTAAAAACCTGAATTTGAAAAAAAAAGTGTGTTAAATAATTTTTTTAATATATTAACATTAATGAGCTCTATTTGTAAAGAAAATGGTGAAATACTTCTTAATGATTTTATTAAAAATGAACTAATTTATTAATATATTATAAGTTAAAGCATTTACTAAAAATTTAGGAAAAGCCTTTGTAATATCGTGATTGTCTGATTCAATTTCTCAAGTTTTACCATATAAATAAAAAAAATAAAGTCTAAGTTTTTTTTTGTTTTAAAGTAAATAAAATTCTATGTGAAATTTTTAAAATTAATCTTAAATTATGGACAATATTTGATTTGCAATATTCACTGAAATATAGTCCTTTTTACAACTTAATTGTGTCATAATTATTGCATGTGTTTTAATCTTCTGATCACACAATAGAATTACAAGAAAAATGATGGCGTTTGATATAATTTTTATCACTGGACTGCTTAAAAATTAAGCTTCTTCTGAAAATAAGTTCAAAATTATATATATTGTTATATAGAAAGAATATAACTAAAAATTGAATTTAGGATAATTCTTTTATGTCTAAAAGCAGATAAATAGAAAATAAATTCTATTGGTGTACTACATGGCTGAAATGAAACAATTTGCAATGCCCTCTGTTCCTACTTAAACACAGCCATGTAATCCTAGAAATTACTATTACCATTACTAAAGAGGAACCCTTCTACACATGTTGCATACAGACATAAATATTTCAGGAATAATCTTCTTTTTAAACACAAGATAAAGTTTTTTGAAAAGATAAGATAAATCCATCTTATCTTTTTAACCTAAGTGTATATGTATAAACAAATCTTAAGCATTTAGAAATATTCTATTCACTATATCTTAATAGTTGACATTTGTGAAATTCTTACAATTTACCGTATGTCAGTATTAGATGCAATATTTAACATATAAAATAAGTTATTTATTCATCTAGCACACTGTTTTTTTTTAAGTTTGTAACAATCACCATGGAAGCACCATGCTCCACATGCACACTTTAGCTTTTTAATCTAAGTGAATATGTATAGGCAAATCTTAAGCCTTTAGAAATGAGTGTGAAGATCTTAATCAATCACTTTTAATTCCGTTCACTATGTCTTAATAATTGACATTTGCAAAAAAAATTCCATTTGCTGCACGATGTAATATTAAACACATATAACAAGTTATTTATTTATCTAGCCCTATGTTTTTTAATTTATAATATTACATCAAATGCTGTTATGTGGTAAATTGTAAAAATGTCATAAATGTCAATTATTAAAACATAGTGAATGGAATTAAAAGTGATTAATTGAGAGTTTTATTCTCTCATTTCTAAATGCTTAAAATTTGCTCATACACATAGGCTTAGGTTAAAAAGTTAAGGTTGATTCATCTTATCTTTTCAAAAAACTTTATCTTGTGTTTAGGAAGTAGAGTATTTCTCAAGTGTTTAAATCTATACAGCGCATGTATAGAAGGATAATTCCGTAATGATTGTTACAATTTAAAAAGCACAATGCTAGATAAATAAATAACTCATTATATATATATATTTAATATTTTCATTATTATTTTTTTATTACACTTTCAACTCCTAAATGTAAATAATATTTTGATTGCAGTTGTGGAGGGTAATTCTGTAGCTCAAAATTAATGACTAGCAAGCTTTTAACTCAAATTTCCTATGAACTCTCAATCAATAATTTGCATTATGCAAATTAGAGGCCTTTAGCATATTTTTTCCAATATCTACAAGAATTTGTTTAAAGTAGAGTGATGGTAATAATATTAAAAATGTATTACTTCCTTTAATAATTAATAATATTAATAACAACACAAATATCTGATAAGAATAAACTTATATTTGGTATCTGTATGTTAGGTGCTCTATGTTTACTTTTCATTTCGGTTTCTGCCTTTACTCACTGAAGTCAAAGTATGAAAATTGAAAAATGAAATGTTTTTTGAAAATTTGATTTTTGTAAAAGTACATAATATTAAAATAAAAAACATTTGTAAATTATACATTTTTAAATTTTCTTATTAAATAAATAAATCAATAATGCTGTCTTAAATGTAAATTATATTCACACGTATATCTATGCGTCATACAAAGAAGAGAAATTCGATAATAATAGTAATATGTAACGGAGAGCGGATTGTGATGATTCTGGTATATAGTATGGAAAGGACGCTTGGCTAAATATTACTATTATTATAAACTTTTCTTCTCTGTATGACACAAAGATATACGTGTTTATATAAATTATCTCATTAACTGACTATAAATTACATATTTTTTTAATTTTTCTTTTTTCTTCTCATATGTCATAGCACCGGCCGGGACGTGAACCCACAACCATCAGCAACTAACTACTTGCTTGCAAGGAGGCCGCGATGACCTCTCGGCTAACAGCGCTTTATTTGTTTTCAAATTTTTAATTTTCTTGCTTGTCTTTCAAAACTGACAAAAAATGTCAACTGTAAATGTTAGATTTTATGAAAACAATGATAAACGGCAAAGCAATTGTAAATTATATATTTTTTATTTTTCATAAAAGAAATTGTGTTACTTAATCAATACATAATACAATAAAATAATAATAAGAATGAATTGGCTTAGTAATAAAAAATAAAAAGGGAAAAATTATTTTTTAAAATTTTGATTACTAATGTTAAACAGAGTGAAAAAAGGCTAGAAAAAGATTCTTGTCTACCAGTTTTGCAGAAACATTTTCCAGCATATGTGACACACGAAACCCTGTAATAATTCAGTGGATGTGATTCTCATCTTTTTCAGAATTTTGACTTTGACTTTAATTCACGAACATTCAGTCATCAATGTTTTGATAGTCGGCAGCTAATGTCTATTTATTATAGGAAAATGTTTTATTTTTGTATTTTGAAAGATAAGTAAAAATATTCACTGTTTTATCAAAGAATATTTTGTTAATATACAAGTACAAATATTTATTTTTACTGTATAAAAACTATTTAATGTTTCAAGGAAAATATTTTATTTTTCAATTATAAATATATATGTTCAATTTTTACTATTTACATATTTATATTTAGATTACTTTATACAAATTAAAAAACTATTTTATTCAAATATAGATAAATGTTGTAAAAATACAAATCTATTATCCATTTTTTACACATATTTTTTTTAATTACTTTATAAAAATAATCTCATTATTTGCATATTTAAATGTATGTAAATATAAGACATACTTAATATTCAATTTAATGATTAGTTTGCGATGTGATGCAATATGGCTTTTACTTTATCGGAGGCAGGAATCTCTCTGCTACTATGCTTAGAGAAACCTGTTAGCAACCTTCCCTTCCCTTTCCCATCCTAAGTTTTTCCTATAAGCTTCTCTATCTTGCTCCATCCCATTTCCACAATATAATCTTTGTCAATTCTACTAAATTCCTTTTATGTTTTCCCAAACCCAGCATAAAAGCCAAGAACCCACTTTCTGTACAATCATTTTATTTATATTTATTCTCCCACAACCTCATTATTTGTACCCTTTCTGTTTGTAGGAATTTATATTAAATAACATATGTCTAATATTTTTTATGCTTTCCTTACATAACTTACAAACTATCAGCAGAAATTCAAAGACCTGGTAATGTGTACACTCTTTTGCCAACTATTAAAGATATCTCTATCCCTCTTCCTAGTATTTCTATTGCTCTCTCCATTTATCTCAAAAATAATAAAAACCAAATAGGTAACTTAGGGCATCCCTAACATAGTCCCACCACATTTTTAACTTTAATTGATTGTATATTTCCTAATTGATACATTATAGTAATTATTTTCATACAATCTCTTAATAAGATCCACTAAAGCTCCATTCATCCTCAAATTTACTAAATTTACCCATAAACTACTTTTCTTTACTCTATCATATGCCTTCTCTATATTTATAAAAACCATATATAATTGTCTATGAGTTGTGTAATTACAAAGAAACTATCTCCTATACGCCTATAATTTCAATGGGTCCACGCATTGAGTAAACTCAGAAACTGAAACGAAAAATGAGCAAAGAACACTTACTATACCGGTACCCTTATATTCATTAAAAAAGTTAATGCGTTAAAAACTTTAGATAATAGCATCATTGTAAACATATTTTGAGAAAGGGATAAATAAATAAATGGCTGGAAATAATTTCTGCTTTTTTTTTTCTGAAGCCAAAAATATCAATAAATTTAGACAATAAAATAATTGATAAATTTAAAGCTTGGTTTGAAATAGATAGTATCAGAGAGTGAAGTACGTGACGATGAATTAACAAAAAAAAATTGTAATAAGTTTCAAAAAAGAAATAAATGCATTCTTTTATTGGCGATCATTTTAATTTTTTTAATTTATTTTTAATAACACTTGTGCAAAAAATAGATCTGATATTCTATATGGAGTGGGTGTTGGTGCTTTTTAAAAATCCTTTGTTATGACACTAATAAAATTTACTATTAATAGCACTTAACTAGATGTGACATTGTATATCGAATGAGTATTGATGTTTTTAGTACGTATTTTATTAATATATTTTTTCTTATCATGAGTAAAAGGAGTGTAGAGATTTTTTTATAATTATAATACAACTTTTTGTTTTTAATTAAAACAAGAGATAGACTTTTGAGATGCAAGGAATAACAATTGATAGATTGTACTAATTAAATCAAATTTGCTTCTTTTCATAAACATCTGCTACAAATTCTTTGAAACTTAATTAGTATGGAATTTTATATTACCAATGCCATAATCAGCCATTGAATCATTGTTTATTTCAAGAGATTTTTAATTAACGTAAGTTTAAAGTCTAATATGTTTTTATCAAAATACATCAATAATTCTTTTTAAAATATATTACTTTTAATATCTTTCAATTTAAAAAAAAGAATTGAAATATTTGTAACAGAAAAACAGAGGGGGAGGGGAGATTATATTTATTAACTTAGTTTGATTAAAAGTATAAACTGTCTGTAAATGTAATGATATTAGAGCTAATAACAAGATTACCTTTATCGGACCATAACTCGGAACTAATCTTCTTTGATATTATCACCTCAAAGTGAAATGTGATGGTAATATTATTAATGAATTTTCTAAAAGATTATTTAGCGATTAGTATAGATTTTTAGATATATCAACATCACTATATAAAAATATTTGAAAATTAACGAATAAATAAATTTATTCTTAACTTATTCTAATATAGCTTTCTTTTTTTTAATGTTTCTGAAATGTTTGTGTCAATATGTACGTATATATCAGTGACGAAGCGTGACTTTTTCGGAACGGAAGCATAATAATTTTTTTTTAATAATGTCTTTTTTTTTTTTATTTGTCACAACAATTTTCACATATTTAAAAGATCGTGTATAATTTAAAATGCGATATAGTTCAAATTATAAATCAATTTTATACTTTATTTTGCTTAGATCACATATATACAGGTATATTCCAGGTACCACTATCATATATATAGCGTCTTATCATTTGGTCGTTTGCTATTTTTTAAATTATTTTAAAATAATCTGTAAAAAATTATATCAAGCCACACTTGTGTTTGGTATGGCGGGATGATGAAATCAAAATTTTATCAAAGACAATAAATGTTTGTCGAAATATATTTTAAGTTGTAAAAAAAAGTTTGAATAGTTCGTTGTTTTTTTTTTTTTTTTATGTTTAGCAAAAAATGTCTTTCAAAATAACTTATATATACTAATGTACTTATTGTTCTTATTACATTATTGTATGTGCAATTTGTTGGATCGATTTTGTGAGGTTGAATATGTACATATTTTAGTGAATTTTTTAAACAGAATTATAATTAAAAGTCTGAGTTTGAATCCCGCATATATTACATATATAAATGGAGGTTTAAACCTGTACAATGTATTAATTAAAGCTTTTTAAAGTTTTAATGAATTTTTTTACCGAAGCACTCATTCCGTTCAATACATGGACGTTTCGTCGTATAGTTGGAGTGCAGTTTTAAAGTTATAAATGACCATTTGTTGGTTTGTTTTCAAAGCCCTGTTTTTGTTTAACTGTTTAATGAGGTTTATTTAAACTTTTTTGAATTAATAATTTTATTTTTTGTAGTCAAGTTGTAATCTTTAGTATCTATATGAACATATTAGATTATATACAAAGATGGATTTCCACCTTTATTGTTTAAAAGAGGTTGCCTTGACAACATATTGAGATTGTTTATTGTTAGTGATATTGGTATTGCTTAAGTGTTGACTGCATTCCTGTATTTACATTAATACCTATCTAGCCCTGAACATTATTAGCGTTATTATCTAAGTAATGCATAGTTGGAGTTATTATTTATTGGTCTACTTTCAGGATAGATTGTGTTTACCTATTTAATAAGGTTTATTTAAATTTCTTTGAATTAATAATTAATTTCTTTGTAGTCAAGTTGCCTTTATTGTTTAAAAGATGTTGTCTTAATAATATATTGAGATTATTGATTGTTATTGATATTGGTAAGGTTTAAGTGTTGACTACTTTCCTGTATTTATGTATTCACATGTACAAACAATTAATTTGCTACTAAATATTTGAAATACAAGTATAATATTTATCCCTAACCTAGATATAAACAAAGGAAATTTGAACCCATGTGTGCAGTTATGTGTGTTGGTTATATTGAATATAGAGAATGACTGTAGGGAGCTTGAAAGTCTGGGTTCAAATTATCTTTAATTACTAAATATTTGGTAACTTCCAACATATTTATAAAATTATGGGAAGATTCTTTAAATTTTTATGACTGTCAGATATTATTATTTTAATTTGGACAGGATGCATTTTGAATACGACAAACATTAAAATGTAATAAAAACAATAAAGAAAATAAATTAATGTATACACAGTCTTAAAAGTAAATTAAAAAATAAATACAGGATACTTAATATTAATAATGAAAAATATATAATTGATGTGATAAATTTCATTTCTATTTTTTATAGCATCATTTGAGTCATTACAGATCCATGACAAATATTTACAACATTAAGAATATGACAGCTAACAAAGCAACCATATGAAATAATTTAGAAATGTAAATAGCTGTTTTCTATAGAGAGTGGCAATAGAAACTATATTTTAATTATACTGTATAACATTGTTGTATAATGTAATATAATTAACAATGGAAATAAGCATTTTTCTGCAATATATATCTGTAAATTTTGACTCTTCTGCACAATTGAATGAAACAATGGTTTACTGATTTACTCTTACCAATGCTTGATTTTCTATTGCATTTGTTAACAGCAAAAAAAAATGTCTTAAAAAATTGCCAAAAATTATTTTTACTATTTATTAAAAATTCACATTCTAGTTCCAATACTATTTTACAGATATCATAATTTTTGTAAAAAGCTAAATAGTAAACAAGTAATGTGGTATCATTAGTGTGCAAGTCCAATATTGTCTTTTTTATATCATATAATTGAATTTATGGGCTATCTTTTTCACATTTTCTTATAAACTTATTAATATTTATTCATTTTTAATTATTTAATATTTACATTGTAGTTTTATTTTAGTGTAATAGTTTTTACACCGATTATTGAAATAAATATTTATGTGCTGACAAATGAATCAAATCCATCTCCTGCCAAAAACTTTTGTTGTTTATCAGGAATAGAAGGCCTCCCTTTGATCTAGTGTCTCCTATTTTTTCCCCATGTGTCATAGCATCAGCCGGGAAGTGAACCCGCTAATCTGGGACAAATGCTTGTAAAGCAGCCATCGCTGACCTCTCGACCACCAATGCTTGACTAGTGTCTCCTATTTATTATTATTTATTTTATTTATTTGCAAAGTTAATGTTTTGGATTCTAGATTATATTCATGCTTATTGTATTTTTGATAAACTGCAAAAAAAAAAAATTATAATGCAAAATAATTTTTTCTTCATTTGAAAAAAAAAAAAACAGTTTCATCTAGTATAAAAAAATGACTGCAAGAGGATTTTAAAAAATCATTTTAACCTTGACCCAATTCCTCCCTCTCTTATTTGACTCACCCTGATAACAACTTCACACATATGTGCAACATCTTGTTTTTACAATTAAAATTTTATATCTTATATTGTAATATATAATCTAATAAAGAATAATTTCTCTGGGCATGCATTTTAAAAATCACTTATGCTTTTAAAGTTGATGCTTACAGGAGAGTGTACAGAGATATTTAAAGTGAATTCTCAAGAAGTTACTTCTTATTAATAATATCTTATATTAAAACAAGCAAAACTCTCCATACAGTAGGGCCACTCAGTGCTAGCCAGAGTAATCAATGGATGCCAGAAGGCTTCACTGATGAAAGCCACAAGCTAGAAACTAGTCTGGGGATATTGGATGAGTAGGCCCTAGATAGGGATTTTATGCACAAACCTTTGGGTCTCTATTCATTA
Organism: Epiperipatus broadwayi; assembly: GCA_028023455.1. Lineage (NCBI taxonomy): Eukaryota > Metazoa > Onychophora > Udeonychophora > Euonychophora > Peripatidae > Epiperipatus > Epiperipatus broadwayi. Next base: position 22,172 of record JAQFVV010007689.1, read on the forward strand.
CTCTGGCTTGTACTGAGTGGCAGTATTGTATGGAGAGTTTTACCTGTTTTAATAACAGTTATGAGCAAACATAAGAAATTGTGATGATGTGATGTTTAGTAGTTTAATACCAATCCTGCCTAATAGAATAGTGGTGACTATGGTTATTAAAGAATCAAAGACACCAAAATGTATGGGTACTGAACCGAGTTCAGACCTATATAACTATATAAGCTAATGAGCTTGAATTGAAAATATTATTGTGTTTTCAATTTTATTCTCACAGTTTTATAGTGAAGTAGAGTTAAAAAGTGGCTGCTGGAGGATTGCATTAAATCCTAAGATCTAGGTGCAGTGCTCTCAGATCCAAGGTTCCTCACTGATGAAAGCCACAAACTAAAAACTAATCTGGGGATATTGACTGAGTAGGCACTAGATAGGGATTTTATGCACAAGCCTTCTGATATCCAGTGATTATTCTGACTTGCACTGAGTGGCACTATAGTATGGAGAGTTTTGCCTGTTTTAATAACAGTTATAAGCAAGCATAAAAAATAGTGATCATGTGATGTTTAGTGGTTTAATATCTTATACTGATAATTTTTACATTATTTATTACAAATGTATACTTACAAATGAAAGACATTCTAAAAATTAATATTTGAAATGAATTCTTATCTATTGGTGCTTTTTGTTATTAAATTACAATCTTATCTGTAGAATGAAATATTTTACTTGAATTTCATTTTAGAAATAGAAACAAATTTTAGTTGAGACATCACAAAAAAATGGAAACATGATTTAAAATTCAAAATTACACTTACTATTAAATTTTATATAAAAAAATGTTTTACTGGCATTTACTAAAGCATATAGTTTTAGCCAGTAAAAAGAATTTTGCTTTTAGGATAATTAAATTTTTATGACTTGTCTTCTCAAAAACAAACATTTTAAAATGAAATATAATTATAATTAGAAATGTTTTTAGTTTAAAATAAGTATTTTATAAATATGTTGCACAAATAAGCAATAAATTATGAAAATAACATTTTTTTCAGAAATACTAAAATTTATAAATACGCTAAAACATCTTAAGGCTAGGTAATCGACCAATCAGTGATGCTGTCAGTTTCTTTTATGTTATAATACAACCAATCAGTGTATTGTTGTTTTTCATTCATGTAAAGAATATGAATAATGACTGTTATTGTCAGTTTTCTTTCATTTGAAATATTTTTATGAGATTGGTACAGTAATGATATCTTCAGATTTTTTTTTTTTTAAAACTAAGTTTCAACTTCTACACACCCACAAAAAAAAAAGTGAATTGATAAAATAACATTATAAATAGTCACAAAATAGCATAGAAAAGCAGAAGCAATTACAGAGCCATAGTATCATCCCAAAATTCCTTAAAATTATCCAATTTGTAATGACTAAAATCATGCCAACCAACATATATAAAAATTTGTAGTCATTGAAAAAAATAAACTGTTAAAATTTTATTGAGGCACTTCATTGGTAAACCATTTCAAAATAAAACTGGGTGTAAGATTTCTGCATAAAGAATGAATTGTAATGAAAATGGATGGAGACGAATGGAAACAGCATGGAATTAAATGATTTTAATAAAAAAAACTGATAGGATAAATTGATATGGTGCCATGTTCTATTTTCACAGGTAATTTTTTGACTCTTTATTTTGGATGTTAATGTCACATAGAAGCTAATTAGTTGTTGCCAAATATTTATTCCACTGAGTTCCAGAAAATTCATGCTGGACTTGAGATAACATAAGTTAAATTATTGACCATCACTGTCATATATATATATATATATATATATATATATATATATATATATATATATGACAGTGATATATGGTACATATATATATATATATATATATATATATATATATATATATTGTACCAGGTTCGATCCATTGCTAATCACCTTTACTCTGCAAGCTTGGTTTAGCTGGGTTTCAACCTTATTTCTAATAAGTTTATAATCTTATTTAATTATAAATATTATGTAAATGAACTGGCATGTTCAAGCTAAGTGGAGAATACTATTGATAACAAAGCTGTCAATACTACCCACAATCAGACCGAGCTATGCAATTCATAGCACAATCACATTTCCAGATCATGGCCCACCTCAACTGCTATATTCAAACCCCTACTATCCAAACACTTAATTTGTTTTGGAGTAAATTCTGGGTGCCCGCTAGTCTAAAACTAACATGTTCAGACAGTAGACCCATAATCCAATGCTCAAAAAATCCCTTAACTAGCTCAGCTATTTTTTTTTAATTCAATTAGTGGTGAAAAGAATTGACCGACAAAATAAAGCTTTAAATTTAAAAGACAGTTTATTTTAATTAACACTAATTATTAAAGTTTAAACTACTTTAGATATTTTTTAATTAGCATAAACATTTAAAGTACTTATATATGACCATGCACACACATTTTAAATACACATGAAAATATAATCTAACAACATTAAATGAAAAAATATTAAATAGTATTATAAATATTAAATATAAGGCATTCAAACCAACACACACATCAATAGTTCTTTATGCATCGATAGAATTCCTTTACTACTGACTCTGGAGGCTTTATGGATGGCAATGACTACTTTGAATTTATAAATGGAAATAAGAAAGTTATTAAATATTTAGGTTTTTGGAGCATGGAGATTTTGGTTGTTTGCTTCCTGTGTTTCCAGTGTGTTTCTGAATTGTTTTATTACAATACAGCTGGTGTTACACTTCTGTGGAGGATTCCTGTTGATTGACGATCCTGGTTACTTCTTTTATTAAGGTTGAGGATGGTTATTTATTTCATGGCTCTCTTATTATTAAAACAGTAGATACCCGGGTGGCTCTCACTTGTTTGGACAAGGTTTGAAGTTCATCATATGTTCTGATGAAGCTATTAACACTGCATGACTGATTGATAAATTGATCAAAACTAAAAACTGAACTGTTTCTCAAGCACAACTGAACTATTCCGATAAAAAATTGACTATTTATACATATGACGTGTTGTCCATTTTGATATCCTGCAGATATATCTGTTGTTAAAGTTCTTTCTTTGTTTTCTTTTGAGATAAGCTTTTAATCCTGTTGTTGGAGATATCAATTAGCAGCCATAGCGAATGTGTTGTTTTTACATTTTTGATTAGTAGCCATCGCCGTGTTTTTAAATATAATTTTTCTTTATTTCATTTTAACTCGCACATATTTATGCAATGTTTATAATCACACATATTTATATTTTATTAACAAGCAATTGTCATTTATGCACCTGTATATTTTAATCTAAACTCAACACTAGTTTTAAGATTACCTTTTTTCTTTACTGAAATAAAAAGAGATTTATATTTTTAAACTTTAAGTTATATTTCCACTAATAATAATAAACTCTTTACTTCTTTTTATAAAACTTTTAACTTGATGCTTTTAATTGTAACTTTATTTCAAAAACCCTTTGACTTTTAAATTTACGATTTTGACAGCAATAAAAAAAACTTCTAAACTTTTAAATACTATTCTCTTTTAATGAAAGATTTTTGTTTTAATAATTTTTAGATAAAATTATTATGTGCCAACACAATGTTGGTACAATATATATTCTATATAAGTATCAAAATAAATATACAATGAAATATAAAAGTAGAATCTCACATACCAAGTCTTCATGGATAAACATTCTCATACATTAACATTTTCATATTATAAATTTCTGTTTTTTATTGTGGAATGTCTTACCAATATAAATATACCTACTCTATCCCATCAGGTCAACTTTAAAATAAAGATTCCATGTCATTTGTCCTTTAATATTCTTTTAATGAACTCTTTCATTAATTTATTTATGAAAATAATACTAAGACTATTTTAATATTCGTAAAAAATAATTTATAACTTTTAATTAATAAGTAAACAATAAATTTTAAAAAAATATTTACAATTACTTTCCCTTCTCTTTTTTTTTTCAGTTTCTCTCCCTTTTCTTTCTCTCTCTCTCTCTCTCTCTCTCTCTCTCTCTCTCTCTCTCTCTCTCTCTCTCTCTCTCTCTCTCTCTTATTATACATATTTAACCACTTACCTTTTATTATCCCAATATAATTAATGATTTTTTAATTGGTTTAAAAAGTTGTCTTATTATTACTCAAAAATATAAATTTTAAATATTAACAGATAAATATCAAAGTGATCTCCGAGTTTAGAACTTTTACTTTTTTTATTATTCGTTTTTTTTAATAAAATAAACTTTATTAATTACAAATTATTTGCATTTCTTATTCTTAAGTAAGATACTTGATATGTTCTAATTTTACTTTTTCCAAATATTGATTATTTAACTATATAGTGGATATAGTCTGTGGTTGTGGTGGACTTGAGACAACTATATATTTTAATACTAATGTTTTATAATCACACAGAGTACCATTTATGCATGTGTCTTAAATGAAACAGTCTAATGAAGGTGATATTTTCTAAAAACAAATAATTGCTTAATATAATCTTAAAGTACTCTATTAATATTTTTAATAAATGTGTTTTGCCAGTTCTTACTTATGAATCTGAGACTTGGTCACTTAATAGAAGAGCAATACAGAGACTTCAGACCACTCAAAGAAGTATGGAGAGATGCATGTTGGGAGTAACAAGAAGCGATCGAAAACACAATGTATGGATAAGAGAACAAACAGGTGTTATTGACCTCATTGAAAAAATTAAAAGACTGAAGTGGACTTGGGCTGGACATATTGATAGAAGAGATGATAATAAATGGACAATTAAAATTTTAAACTGGATTCGAAGAGATTGTAAAAGACCCAGAAAGAGACCACATGTGAGATGGATGGATGGAATAAGAAAGTGTGCAGGGGTGATATGAAGAAGAGAAGCTAAAGATAGGAAAAGATGGATTGAATTTGGAGAGACCTTCATCCTGCAATGGATTGATAATGGTTGATGGTGATGATGATGACTTTCATTATTACTTTTACAACACTTTATATAATTATAGCCTACTATTGATGGCCTTGATTGCCCCACCAATCTTTTTTGAAACCATCAATAGTGGATTATAATTATATAAAGTATTGTATAAGTAACAAAGTAAATGATATTAATATTATATGGATTAGCAATGCAATAAAAAAGATAAGGTTATAATAATTCATAGAGAAATAGTCTGTTTATAGTTCACTAACAATTAGAAGAACAAATATCATTTTTTGTTCACATTTTAAACTTTCCTCTTGTGGAATAATTTTTGAAAATATATTTGATATTTTCTTGTTGTTTTTATGCATAAAATTCATAAAGATTTGATATAAATGATTTTAAAAAAGCCTCTATGGATTTGTGATCTAATATTTAAGATTGAGAGATTTGCATCCTCTATTATACTCCAACAATAACATTTCAGGGTTCTCCTCTTTTTTTCCAAAGTGTAAGCTTGTGGTTAAAACCTGTAGAGGTCCCTACCTTCGCATTTTCAAGTGCACATTCTTGAGGTTTATTGCCTTAGTAAATATTATTTCCTATAGTAATGTATTTTATAATACAATATAGTATATAGTGCCTAATGTAAAAGTATCTGAAGTTTTCGTCCATTGCTTCATGACAATTATTAGCCTCTAAAATAGCATCTACAGTAAACAATCATTCTTTATAAACTATACTTATTTTATGCCAACATAAGAAAATACCTAAAGAATACTATTTATTCAATATATATTTATTTATTACCTCATAATTAAACAGGCCCATATTACGCTAATAAGTTTGCAATTAATTGAATATCCAAATCATTTTAAAATTCTCAAAATAATTTACACACCTATCTTAAATAACATGATATTGTTACTTCATTCACATCATACAAGATTTATTGGAGCAGTAATAAGAATAAATTCCTATCCATTTGATTTAAAGGTGAAAGACACTACTACCATACATATATAATTTGTATAATATTAATATCATGTATGTTGTTCATTATTTTTTACAATGCTTTTTTACAACTCACTATTGATGGTTTTGATAGTCCCAGCAATCTTCTTCAGAACTATAATAAACATAATACAAATTCATGAATACAAATATACATGAACATATAATTTTACATGTATGTATGTATGTATACATATAATGTAAAATTATCTATGTATATTTGTATTCATGTATTTGTATTATGTTTGTTATAGTTCTGAAGAAGATTGCTGGGGCAATTGAAACTGTCAATAGCGGGTTGTAAATAATCATTGTAAAAAGTAATAAAGAACATAGATGATAATAATATTATATAGATTTGGCAATGCAATAAGAAATATAAAGTTATAAACATATATAATTTGCATATTGGTTTAAGTCTAACTATATTTAACTTTCATTTTGAACATATTTATTAAAATTAAGTCAGCACATGACTTGATTTATATTTAAACTATAATTCATAAATATTAAAAACATTTATTCATGTTTCACTGAAAGTTTGACTCATTGTCTTGGACTAAAGATATCATTTACATTTTGGATTTTAGGAATGATTTATATTGAGATGTCATTCTGTGTCACATTCTAAAACTTGATATTAAATTCACTATTAAAATATGTTCACTTTTAAACCTATTTTGTATTATATACTTACATTCAATGAATAAATAAATAAATAATTGGGGTTTTAGCTTGGGAGTTCGAAATAAGTAATAGAGATGTGCTGCAATGCATGAAGTTTGAGTTCCAGATTTTACCACTATGCTATTGTCTCAAACCATGAAATGCATCTAATGGAATACATTATACATAAGTTTTACAGATTTGGCGTGAGATGAGGTGTTTGTTGCCTCTAGTTACCTAAAGGACAAAGGTTGTTTGTGAAATGTATGCATAGTGACAGAAAATGAGACAGAAAATTCTCACTTTCTGCATTGGTGGATGGTTGTGATATAGTGGCATTCAGATTAGGGACACACTTATAAAAACAAGAAATGTAAAAAAAATTATACACATGTCATAAAATGTGCTAATATCAATAATAACAAAGATGTCAAAGTCACATACTGTGTATATTTAAGATCATAAAGTTTTTTTTAGAAATATCACTGTTATGTTTACATATAATTGTAATAAAAAGAGACTTGATTAAATATTTTAGTCAGCTTATGTACTGCATATATTTACAATCTAATATACTTCCAGCTGATCCCTTTGGCTAGGTATGATGCCTAGTTGCCATGAAACTATTAAGGAAAGGACTCAGTGCCCTTGTCAGTTTATGTAACACTTCCAGCTGTATCATGACAATTTGCCTCATGTGTAGATATGATGATATTTCCAGCTGTACTGTGATGCCCTGCATTGTGTCAAATATTAATTCTAGCAGCTTCCTGTTAAACATAAACTTGCCTCATTTTTTTAACAATAAAGTGGACAACTTGCCTACTGCTATTCAGCTCTGTTAGTTATTTATGGTATTTTTACCTCCTAAATTGAATATCTATTTATAGCCAGATCCTTTCCATAATGAGAGCAATTGGAGTCACTGAGCAATCATCACCTATTGGCCTGTTTCTGACATTTTATCTATTCATATATCCATTGTTTCATAGTAATGAAGGCTCAAGCCAATAAAAATAAGATTGAATCTGGATTAGTCCATTAGTTGAAAGTAAGTTGACCTATAACAATCTCTTTATTTCTTTAATATACATAGAAGATAAAATATTATTTAAAAACAATATTTAGTATATTTTATTTATTTGAAAATATCAATTATTGAGATTAACTTATTTATGAAGAAAAACAAGTATTGAATGTAATTTAGAAGTAGGAACCTGGAAATTCAATTTTTTAAACCATTAAATTTCATCACATGATTATCTTTTTCTATGCTTACACAAATCCATTAAAACAATAGCAAACCTTCCATACAGTAGTGCCACGAGTGCAAACTTTAGTGTTGATTGGTCAGAGATTGATTAACTTTGTATATAAATAATCCTTGCTTAGCATAATATTTATTATAGAAGAAAGTATTCCATTTATGCTATTTTTAGCTTCTATTTAATTAAAACTAAATATTTTATCAAATTTTGTTTATGAATGCATACACACACATTTTCACAAAGACATGCCATTTACATTTCAATTGAAACGTTTATATTTGTATAATAAATAATTAATGTGTACTCGTTATATTTGTACTAATTTAGTGTGTAAATTATTCTATACAAAATTATTATAAAAATTGTATTATCTGATAAATAAATTATTCTTTAAACTAAATTATTCATATGAAATTGGTAGGATAATAATTATATATTATAAATAATAAATTTATTCTTAACTTTTTTTAAGATATTTAAAATATTAAGCCATCTAAACAATTTATTTATTTCTTTCTCTGCCAATTTTCTGTTGCATTATTTTATTTCATTTTCCCTGGCTTTTTTTAAATGAAAGTTATTATTCTTTATAATGATACATTCAGACAAAGTTTAGATGTCTCACATTTAGTCTTGATAATTTTAATAAATTGTAAGAAATTTTAGTAAGTGATTGAATGAAATAGTAGTCGGTAAATTAAGTTGTGCTCTATACATGCATGATTGCCAAACTCCCACTTCTAATTTTAGAAAAGGGAGTTGGAAATTTATAGAAATAATGATAATTACATCTAGAGGATTCCCATAATTTTTTTAACTGATGTGTTTTACACTGACATATAATGCCACTTTAGAATTATAGTTCCTGGTTTTATTCTCAGTATTACACATCAAAGAGTTTTTTCCATGTATCTAACACAATGGTTCTCAATCTTTGTAAAATTGCGAAACACACTTCACTTAATATTTTTATGTGGAACCCTAATACACTATAATTCAAAATTATAAAGATAGTATGGTGCTATTTTAGTACCAATAATACTCAACCATTTGAAAATAATAAGCAAGTAGTATAAATTCAGGTCATTCGAACAATGACATATGTGCTTCACACCAGGTTGCACAAAAACTGTCCATGCTGTACACAGGCAGCCACAGCATGTAGATACAGACAGTCACACAAAAATGCATGGCTACAATAGCATAGAGCTGTATATTATTATTTCTATAACTCTTTTTCATAGAACGCATAAAGCATATTAATAGAACACCGGTGTTCTGTGGAACATGCTTTCAGAACCACTGATCTAACATATGCATACAGAAAAAGAATATTTTATTGAGAGAATTCAAATCAATATTTTAATAATAATTAAAGCTAATAATATAGAATTCACAAACTATATAACTCATAATAAAAAATACATACAGAAGATTAGTCAAGTTATGTTTATCTTTACATATTCTTTTCCATTTAGCTAAAAGAAATTGATATAGCAAAAGCATAGGGATTATATTAATAAGACTGATTCAAAGTACAATACCAGTTTGTTAAACAAATATAACTATTAATATGATTAATAAAGTACTATTAAAAATAGTATTATTAATTATTATAGTAATGTCTCCTCTATAAATATAAAAATTGCAATAAATTAGCAATAAATTATTTTAAAAAATAAATCATTTAAGTTCAATAAGTTTTTAAAAGCACTTTAATTTTACCTAGGATAATACTGAATTATAGATGGTTTTCTACATCGGGTTCTCAGTAAGTACTTAGATATTTTGGTGGAAATTCTTGATGCTGCAAAATTTATTCTCAATATCCAGTAACATTAATAGAATTACAGAAGGATTTGTTGAATCCAATTCTCTGTATTATGCTGGCAGTCTTATGTTTTTAGTTAAGTAATCTTTTTTAGTTTTCAGAAGATTAAACAAGATATGAAATGGTGATCCTTGGATTATATATTGTAAAATGAAGAATGACCTGAAAAGGTTTTGTTTAACAGCACATATTGAGAGTAGCATTTTTCAATATATCTGCTAGAAACCTGTCTGCTCTAGGTAGATTATGTCTTACTGTTATTATATGTTTCAGTCTGACAATTTGTTGCCAAAAGTCTGCTACTAGAATTTTATTTTATTTGATGTAATATTTCATCCTGATAATCCTCATTATAATAACTGTGATCTCTTAACTATTCCTTGAAATGAGTTTGGTTTTAAACAAAGATTCCTATCATTCTTGGAAAGCCTGTTACAAGTAGCTATAACAATTTTTTTTTTACCCATGGGGTTTAGAACACTGTTTCTCTAAGCTATTTAAATGCCTCATTGAAAACTCTTCAGATTGTCCAAATATTTCAATATTTAAGAATTGGTTGATATTCCAAAACCTATTGTGAGGTAATCTATATTCAAACCTGGATTTATATCTTGTTGATGTCTTTTGACTTATGTATTTATGACTTATATAGGTTGATCCATGTTTATATTTTCTATTCTAACTAGGATTCTTTTTAATTGCTGTTATATTTTCACTAGTTTTTGGGTACTGTTTGTCTTTCCTCAATCACTTCTCTACATGTCTGCATGACTTTTTTCCTTATATCTTTTTTCTTCTATTGCTTTCTTTTTACTAACCTCTCGATTCATTCACCATTGTTTCTTTTATTTTCAAAATAGTCTTCTGAGTTTCCTGAGGCACTTGAATAATTTTTCTCATTGTATTTAATTTTCAAAAAGTCTTTCTGATTTTCTGGAAGAGACTTGGATAGTTCTTTTCACTGTTTATTTTATTCCCTGAACATTTTTCACAAATTTCTTTATTTTCTTTTCTTACTTTTTTTAATCCAATTCCATCTTCTTTATTTTCAGGTGATCTCTTTCAGTTTTTTACTGTTTTCTATTTGCTCTTTTATGATTTGAATATTCTTGTTCATTAGTCTACTTACATTTTGGATATTATTATTTACATTATCCATCTTTTTATGGTGTCATTCATATATTGTTTTAAAGAAAACTAATGTGTAAATGCATTGATTACTTTTAAAAAATATATACTTTGAAAAATACATGTGTTAAAAGAAATACAGTTATGTAAAGTCTAAATGCAGTAATAGAGAATTTAATGTGTTGTTCATATTCTGTTGGTGTCATCCATCTTTTTACTGGTATTATCTTTTATCTCTTAAACTGTTCATCTAGCTTTATTTGGATGTTTTTCATTTTACTACTCAGTTCTTTGAACAGTTCATCATTATTGTCATGATATTTTTTATTCTGTGTGTTTTGTGAAGCTTGATTTTTCCTTTCTTGTTGGTTTGTAAAATTTAATCTAACACAACCTAAATATTCTGTTAAACTTATTATTCCTATTCTATAGATTTTATAAAGCTTGATTTTAATCCTTCATGAATTTTGTGAATTTTATATTCATCTTTTAATAAATAGAGGGATTTAAACTCAGGATTTTCAGTTTATATTCATCCTCCACTCCATCTCAAACAACTGACACACATGACCACATAAATGTGAAAAAGATAGATGATCCTGAATACACATATTTCATGCAAAAACAGCATTTATCAGTTGGGTCAGATCATAAACTTCCACATGTATATGCAATCACTGCTCAGCTTAGATCAAAATAGTAATTTTTTAAACTTTAATGGACAGGCTTCAATCTTTTTACCCTTTCAACTATTCAATGATCCATTTCATTGAAAATCCAATGATGGAATTCTCAAAGTTCATGGTGGATTTGATATTGTAGTCACACTCATGTAGACATTAATCAATCTAACCCCCATATTATCAGACCATTATGTATTCATAAATCAATAGGAGTGTTCCATCATTGCTTTTGATTATCCTCCATTCAATTTTTCATTTCTTTTGCATACATAAGCTGATTGTTCATCTAAATATTGTTATTTATTAATTTATTTTTGATCATTAATACCAAATTTTGTAAGTTTTGGATAATTTGTTCTAAATGATTTATTGTTTTTACATTGGTTGTGACCACTTATTTTGTAATGCTGATTGATATTATTTGATCATTATCAAAGATTATGTTAGGGTAGCATTTAGTAAGGGCAAAGTATTAAATCATGAATAATAATGATAATGAAGTTAATTATCTGATGGAAACTGATGACAATATGATGACATCTTCCTAATTAAATATAACAAAAATTAAATGACATCCAAAACATAATTGTTCAATAAATATATCACAGGCAAATTTACTTATCATCATCAATTTACAGTTTGATTTCTCAAATTATTCTCTCAATGAAGTAATACTGATAAACTGAATAACCCTTTTAAGATTCAACTCTATTTCTTATTTGAAAAGGCTCTAGAAAGAACTTCTTTCATATTTGAACATTTTAATTTTACAATTAAACCTTTTTTCTATATGATATATTGATAATATTTACATTGTTTATTACAAATTTTAACCATTCAAATGACAGACTTTCCAAAAGTTAATCTTTTAACTTTGTTAAAGAAAAAATTATTTACTAAACAGAGTTGGTTCCTATAATGATTGCACTTAGCATTATTGGACATAATTTTGTCTATTCAAAAAGTTTGTAGAATCAAATATTCTTACTTGAATTCCACTTTTGAAATTCAAAATAAATTTAGGGTTATTTATCATTAAAGAAACAAAATATATATTAAAACAAGATTATATCCAGCCTATGGAAAGGCTGTTTTTTTTAATTGATTGATTTAACAAACCTTTTTAAAGATTTAATGTAAATTAAACAAAACATTTTAATATTACATAAATAAATATTAGAAATTCACACTTGAAAAATTGAAAAAAAATGTTTGGAACAACATGGCCTGTTTGGTGCACTTCAAAAATGTGCCTAGAAAGACACATTTCTAAAGTGCACACAATAAATTAAAGTATTAATAAAGCTAAATTTAAATTAAAATTTTTAAATACACCTGTTATATTTGATAAGTAAGTTATATATAATTAGGTATAGTTTTCTGTATAAATAAAATTCATACTTTATTGTGAATTTGACAGCATTATGGGCAACAGACAAAGTATGGATTTTATATAATAAGATTATTTACTGAAGTGCCTTCTAAAAAAATCAGAGGACACTCCAATAAAGCATTACAAACATATATTTAGACAACAGACAAAATAGGGATTTTATATTGAAGGATTAAACATTAAATTTTTTGTTATTAAAATTTGGGAAAAAATTTTTTTACCTTTATTGACAAAAAGTTAATATTATCTAATACAAACTGCTTACACTTTTCCATAACAAACTTTTTATTGTCTTAATTAAATATCTTTAACAAAAATTGAATTGTAATCATGTAGACTTTGGTTTAAAATAAGTATTTTACAAAAATATTGCATAAATAATCTTCATATGTTGAAAAATTCAGAAATTTGCTTGAGGCAAAACACTTTACCAATCAGAAATTGCCACTTCTATTGAGATAAAAAGAGAGAATATGCAAATTATATATTATAATTTTCTAAAAGTTCATCTGATGCTAATATCTTCAGATTTTTTTCCAATTAATAATTTTAAAATGATTTCTGCAATAAAATAAAACTCCATACAGTAATCTAATGTTATAGATAGGTACAAAATAATGAAAAAAACAATGATTGCAATGTTTATGCCAAAAACTATGCAGCATGGCCATGACAATCATGCATATCATTAAGTAGTAAAAGATTTCTTTATATATTAGCATATATAAAATAATGTTCCGTATAGCTATACATTTTTAAAATACTATATACCTACTAATAGTACAGTTTTCATTTTAAAATATATTTCAAAATTAGATTACTATATCAAGTTAGCAATCACATACCTAATCTCTTATTTATTTCTTTTTTTTTAATGCTCATTTTTACTTCTTCATGGTTCATATTTTTTTTGGCTCAACTGTATAATTTTACTGCTTTTCATTTCTTCTAATTACTATCTCAAATAATTCTACTATTATCATATATATTATACAAATTTGTATTATAAGTGCGTTATTTTTAATAAACAATTATTCACTACAATAATCTTTTAGTAAATACATAAAAGAATATTAATTACTTTTTTAGAGTTAAAAATTGTTGCATTTCTTTTAATCTTTGATATAGACTTTAATAAAGATCAGGTTTATTTAAATAACTTTACAGAGCGGCATTATAATCTTTATCTTTTAACTGATTATCTTTTACTTGTGCATCATGATTTTATAATTTTAAAAATTACAATTGATCTTGCAATTCTTATTTTTAAATGTACGGTTATAGTCAGTGGAATAGTAAGATGTTTTTGGTATCTCTGGTAAAGCTAAAAGTTTAATTTTTTCTTTTTCTGTCCTCAATAATATAATAGATATTGGCTCTGAAATACGAAACACAGCAAATGAGTGAATTTTGCATATCTAATAATAAAACTCAAAATAAATTTAGAGTGGTTAAATTTAATGCATATCAATCTATTTTAATAGCACTACCATCTTCTCAATCAAGTAATATCTTATTATATCACTACTTCTGTAATTATAGACATTTGAAAAGTGTGCTTCCTGCATTTTGATCCAATTATATAAATTACTCTTTCCTGAGCTAAGAAATTTTCAAATTTAATAAGTTATAAATATTTACATAATATATTTTATAAGGTAAATTTGTGATAGTTTTGGATTAATTTTTAAAGAGTAGGGAAAATTCAGCTTATCTGAGAATGATATTAAAGAAAAAAAAGCAGTTTCACTTTTTTGTAAATATTTATTTATAAAAACCTCAAAATAGCAATTGAAAAAGGTGTAATCTCTGATATCCAGCTTTCAGCCATAATTAACTTCTCCATCTGGGTATTGTGCTGCAATCTGGTATTCCAGGCAGAGACTCTGAATAATATATCCACAGTGTTTTGGAAGATCCTAAACAAAAAAATGGATAGAGATATGCACAATGCTGACCCATTCACAGCTGCACAAACCTGGAACTCCATTGCATTTGTATAAAGCTCTTCTGCAACTTCGCCCCTTGTTGGATTGCTGTTGACTAAAATGTCCTCAAAAAGGGGAGAAGCCAACTAAGAATAAACATGATCTTTCATACTAATGAACAAATGTACACATCAACACTTCTAAACATATCACAACCTTAAACCACTCAATCAGCAATGCACTAAATCTAGAAAATAAGCCAAAATGTAGATCATCTAACCTGGATACAATGCCAATCAGAACCAACAAAATATACCTTACATCACTCCATGAAACTGAAACATGGATACTAATATTACCTACTAATAGTACCTCATCTTAATCTTCCCTGCTGCATTTACCATAAATAGATGTTGGAACTGGGGGAACAGAGAGAATGAACTTGAGAGAAATCATACTTCTATGATTTATTTTTAAAACATCAATCAAATCACAAATGTTTCCTGGACAAAACATCAACTCAACATGCTATCTTATAAGTTTCTGCTTGTTTTGTGCTTTTCAGTCTGTATTTCTTTGGTCTAAATGTGTAATAAATTTGTTTTCAAAAGTAAAATAATAATTTTAAAATAGTTTATTTAAAAATTAAATTGGTCTTTCTTTCCTATTTTACTTATTTTCCATTATTATATTTATAAATATTAAATTAGAAGTATTAAGCAAATTGATTGTTAATGATTTATCTATTAATATTAAGTTAAGTATGAATGATTTCTTATTCTATATCATTTTAGTCTTATCAAATAACACATCTAGTAGCATTCTGGGCATAATTTTAAATTCTACTCAGCTGCTGAAAATGAACTCTCTACAGATACTCTGATGAATATAATAAATAGAATTTAAATCTAAGGAATTTATATATTCAAGACCTTATTAATATCTCTGCACTTTAAATCGTATAAATTATAAATGACTATAAATTTATTTTTGACGATTAAAAAATCAAAATATTTACCATAACAAATTGTAACCCCCTACAATGCAATGGGGTCATTATTTTCCCTGACAGTACTTTTTGAATAATATTTAGCATTTGTTTTTAGAATTAAACCAGTATTATATATCATAATTCCATGAATTGGAATTGATTTATGCATTTACAAATGGAAAAAATTCTAAAAAAATTTACTTGAATTTTTCAAACATGAATTTGTAAAGAGAACAAAGGAAAGATTTATTACTGAATGGGCAGCTGGAGCAGAGTGACTTCAGAAAAAGAATGAATTCTTTTTATTGTAATTTCTTTCTTAAACACATGAAAAAATGTTATTATCTGATAAATCTATCAACATCTGTTTTAACATACTAAAATTGCTTTATAATTTTAAGAATTTCTCAAATTATCTTAGAACACTGTTGATGAGTGAATAGAATCCACTGTTTACTTTGTTAATATTATACTAAAGTTATTACATTGTATTTTTAAAAATAAAATATATACTTATAAAATAAAAATGTAATAATATATATTTTGATTTTTAATAATTATTACACCATTACTGTGCAAAAAAATCATAAACTTAATAAGCTTTGCACAAAAATCAAGTTTTTAGTTATTTCAAAAATTTTCTTGAAATAATCTCACAAATAGTGTGGAAATGATCACAAATAATTAAATCTCTCAAAGACATGGAGGTAGGACTAAAATACTTTGACTTTGCCATTACTCAATTATATTGGCCTTTTAAGATTTTTTATTTAAAATCCCATATACAAAAGTATTTAAGTTTGCTTTAAAAAATTTAACAAATATCTAAATAGATGAGTGTATAAAATATGATTTAAAGAAACCCATATACTATAATTTCTAAACATTAAAATAGGCAATACTGTAAGGAGAGTTTTGCCTGTTTTAATAACAGTCATAAACAATCATAAGAAATGATGATCATGTGATGTTTATTGATGATAATTTTTCTGAATTTCTCTGACTGAAAGTCATTGTGTTGCTTTAGTGAAGAGTTAAATTTCCAAAAGCTTCTAGGAATTTTGTGCAATAAGTTTGTAACAATTTTGGATTAATAATTTAAGAAATAAACTTGATGAATTTTCAAACTCCTCATCTATTTGCATAAAAAGACTACTTAAATTTTTAAAGAAAAATTTGGATTACTTACATTTTCAATTCTAAGATGTTTTTTCATGTAATATATTGTAACTATAAGGAAAAAGGGTATCATGCTGGAAAATCATCATCATTATCATCTCCCCTCAATATGTAAAATGTAATTCTACAAATAGAAAGGGAATAAATATAAAATGAAATCAGCAAAAAGTAAAATATAAGTAGGTATGCTAATAATTATAATTATAAGCTATATCACCAGCATTACACAGGAATAATCAACATCTCTTGTGACTGGATGTAAAAGAGATATGTTAGAAACAGGTTAATTATTCAGCCATTTCCAAACTTAAGACAAAGTATAACACAATTATCTGCATGCTTATTCTTAAGTGCTAAATTATCAATCATAATAAAAATAATTCTGGAATACTAATACATGTTGATCATTATCAATGCTCTAGTCATATGGTATCAAGAGTGTATCAAGATCATATAGTATGAAGAGTGCACAAGCCTACTATAAACTAATTTGTACTCTCCATATAAAAATAAAATGCAATAAATGGACTTGGAAGACATCCAGAGAATTATCTGGATGTCTAAACAGGAATATAAACCCCCAAATATAAACAAATTAACTATTATTGCTCTAAAGATAACTTAGAATCAAAAGTCCCTAAAGACAGTGACAGTTAAACAGAGAAATATAAATATATACACTTAATCTACATTAATTTAAACAGTATCACTGGAATAATTTACAAATCCATTAAAATGCTATGCTATAATGAAATCATGTCACCCACACCACCAATTCATAGAAAAGTTAGCTGGAGAAATAAAGATAATAATTCTAAATACTTTTTAAACAATTATCTACACTACTATTTTTTAAACAATTATTTAATGAAATTAACTAATAAATAATTAACTATATTGAGAAAAGATATGATATGCTAATTCCAAATCTAATACATTTTATCAAAAAAGATATACAATTTCATATAGCAAAACTAATTGATTTTTATTACTACATTAATTAATATTTCTTTCTGGTTTATTCTCCCTTTTTTAATAATTAAATCTGGAAAATAATATTTCCCAAGAAAAGATAGAAAAAATTTTAATTACATAAACCCTATTTCCCTTTTCTTATAAAAATGAAAAGATCCTATATAATTATATTTTGAAGAGAAAATAAGATAAAGAGAAAAAATATGTTTTAATTTAAAAAAATTAAATAAAAATTATTCATTATTACTTACACTAAAAATTATTATTTATATTAAAAGTCATTTGTAAATGTATTACTATGGTTTCATAGTTTTGAGTCCTTTTTTTCTAGTTATAACTTTCAATTTCATTCATGTTGGAATGTTGAGTTTAAATAATCCTTTTTTTCTAGCAATTCTCCTATTAAATTTTTCTTTTATAGGTATAAATTTGTATTATGATAACTTCTCCAATTTTCCAATAATTTTCAGGTCAGGTTTATAGGATAATACAGTCATGCTTTTGAATGAAAACACAGCTTGTTGCAGACTCTTCTAGGGATATTCTTCTGCATTTTAGTGGGCAGACAACTTGGTGAAGTTTGGTGATGCTCAGCTTCTAGCTAAAGCTTAGAACATCATATTTTTGAAATCCATTTAAAGAAACATTTTAAAAAACTAATAGTGAGATTAGTCTTACATCAAACTAAAAACATAACTTTTTTCTGATCTTGTTCTTACTGGTGTTAAATGTCTTAAACCTGCTCCTAACTTAATTTTTTGAAATAATCCTGTTTTCTATACATTCACATATTGTCTCAGATATGACTGCATTAAACTCTGACCAACTGAGTCTATTTTTACAAAAAGATTACTTCCTACTTTTTTCATTTAAAAAAATTCTTATAATTTTTGAAATCCTTTTGTAGTTATTTTTCCTTTTATCCAAATAACAGTATAATCCTTAAGTTTTCAATTGAACAAGAAAGATAGAGAGAAAAAAAATTAATTAATTAAAAATAGTATTTTTTTATCAAAGTTTTAAAATCATATTTTTTTCCTTTTCTTTTAAAAAATAATATTCTTTATTTAACATTTTACTTATTTATCTCTCATTATTTTTTAAAGATTAAAACTAATCAATAAATTACTGAAAAGAGAAAATGAAAAAATATGTTTTTACTATTTTTTTACTATTTCTCTCTCTCTTATAACAAATTTTAAGTATTCATAATATTATTTTTAAAATTTTTGAAATTTTCATATTATTATTTAAGAAATGCTATACCTTTAAATAAGTTAATATCTGTTATTATAGATAAATTATGAAAGAAATAATTTTTTTCATTTTCTCATTCTAACTTTAATTTAATAAGCTTGTAATATTTGAAATGACCAGAGTTGACAATGTCTACATTATTATAATATATAACCATTTCATTTTAGTTTTCCAAAATAATCATTGTTTTCAAGTATTTTTTTCATAACTTTATTTTTGATAAACCATATTTAATAACTTTGGTTCAAGTTTAAAAAATATTATATAGAACATTAGACAAAGAAAAAATATCTCAAAAATATATTTAAAAAACAATGGCTGAAGTTTAACTACATAACATGTTAAATATTTCTGTGAATCATTTGTTGGGAGCTTTCTAAAATCATTTCAAACATTGTTAAGTTTTTTTTTAATTCAGATATCATTTCAATAATTCTCCCATTATATTTTCTTCTTATTGCATTTAAAAATAGAAACCATTTTAAAAGCTTTTATTTATCTTAGAAACTCTGTTTGTTTGCTTAGAATACATTTTGTAATTAGTTTTAATGTATTTCTATCAAATGGATTTCTTTAAAATTTTGTATGGCAATGAAATATTTCAAGTTAATTCACTAGTTTGTTTATTATAGCAGTTATGATGGTCCAAATTTTAAAGATGCTGACATTGGTTCAGTAAGCATTTAGGTATGTGCACAAGAGGGTGATATATTTTTGAATGCTTTTATTTTTTTAAGAAAAGTTATAATAAAAAAACAAAATAAATCTTAGTTTTAAATTGATTGTAAAAGTTTCTCCTTTTAAAATGGATGAAATTCTACTTTTTCTTGATTATAATTTTTTTTCTCTTAAAAGATTTCTTTTTATTATTATTATTATTATTATTATTATTATTATTATTATTATTATTATTATTATTATTATTATTATTATTATTATTATTATTATTATTATTATTATTATTATTATTATTATTATTATTATTATTATTATTATTATTATTATTATTATTATTATTATTATTATTATTATTATTATTATTATTATTATTATTATTATTATTATTATTATGATGATGATGATGATGATGATGATGATGATGATGATGATGATGATGTTTCAAAAGATACTTTATTATTTTCTTTGGTTTACATAGTTTCTAATTACATTGTATTTACAATTTGATTCAGTAAAATTTACAGTTTTGGTTTACTTTTTTTAAACATAAGTTTTTTTTCCTTGTGGCTAACTTGTTCCTTGTTCTATAGTCTATAAATAATGCTTCAACCTCAGTGTTTTCAGTTGTCTTTGTTTTGAATTTCTCATAGTCTTGATTTTTCATTTAACAGTGACCAAGTTGCAGCATATAAATCTGGTCTAACAATAGTTTTATCTCTATCTTTTATTTGTATTAGTTTATTAATGAATGTGGCTGGATGACGTCGAGTATTTTTCCTCATTATAAAGCTATATTTTGTGCACCAAAAAAAATATAGGACAAATGTAGCTGCCCTAATATTTGGTATTGCTCGACTCTGATATGCATTAATAATTTGTTCCATCGTGGTGTTTCTCCTTCTATATATGTTGCATGCCATTTGTCTTATTTTTGCCAAACCTTCACAGTTGTAAATTAGGTGTTCAATTGTTTCTTTGGCTCTGTGGCATAGTGCACAAAATGGATCTATGTCCCTATACATTCTTTTATAGTGGAGAAAAAAGGTTGTGGGCATAGCAGTTAGGTTCATTTTTATTATAAAATTGAAGAATTTAGGTTCCAAGGCCCATCATTTGAATTGTTTAACCAGTTTTTTATTATCGATTCCCAACATTGGTGAAGGTTGTTGTTGTTGTTGTTGTTGTTGTTGTTGTTGTTGTTGTTGTTATTATTATTATTATTATTATTATTATTATTATTATTATTATTATTATTATTATTATTATTATTATTATTATTATTATTATTATTATAATTTCTTTATTTACTGTACAAAACTACATTAAGCCAATTACAGAATTGCACCATAACAAATATACAGTAATAACAGGTATGGATAGTGTTTAGCAATAAGGCCACAGACAACTAGATACATTTCCAAAAACAAAATTTATTTACATTATTTACAAATGTATAAAATAATAACAATAAAAAGAAAACATACATATACTTAGACAGTTATGAACAGAAATTACATAGAACAAGATTTAGTTACATCATTATATTATTAAGGAAAGATCTCTTAGAATTTATTTATCATTTTAATAGATTATTAACTTTTAATTAATAATTAATTAAGTCTATTACTTATATTGAGTTGACTTATTACACATTTTATATTTTACCTATTTATTAAGTGTGATTTTATGAACTTATTCACTTCAAAGAAACTCAGGCAATATATTCCCAAATTCCTATTCAATGGTTCATAAGCTACCAATATTATTATACAAGATAATGCAATGAATATCCTTAAGATATAATAATTTATGTTACAATATGTTACTAAAAACTATTGACTTCCTATTTTATCCATGTATTAATTAAGCTATTAAACAGCCAATACTGCTAAATTTAAGAGTCAATACTATTATTATTCCACTTTTCAATTAATACTTTTATATCATAGGACTCTTTTAACATTAAGGAAAAATATTAGCATTTTAAACAAATTGGAAATAAATAATAAATAACATAGATTAATGCTATAGATGTAATCACCTCAAATGGATAGGCCATAGATAACAATCTACTACATAAAATAAGTTATCTCTTATCATCATTTTGCTCAATGCTAAGTACAGCCTACATTTTTAAATACTATATTTCAGAAATGATTCTGTTGTTATCAATACTAAACTATTAAAACTTAAGAATATGAAACATAATAAAACATATGGTATATCCAGAGACATAATAGAGTTGAGTTATGGCAAAAAAGAACAAACAAACAACCTAGACCACTGTGGTCATTACATGACTGCAAATGATCTGAAATCCTGGTATCACTTTTGGAGCACCTTTAGTGATATGAAAAAAAGGGGGCAGTCAATCCCTTATCTAAATAACTACACAAATACATTATGAAAGTATGGCTTTAATCTGCTCAAAGTTTTATGGGTGTCACTCATGATTCACTCATGATGATCATTTCTATTATCACTTAGGGTAAAGGAACAAGTACACCTGATGTGATGCAACATGGATCTACTACATATTCCAAATATTAAATGCATATCATTATAATCATTCAACATGATAATAGTCTAATCTCATACTAACATCATTTACCACAAATATATAAAGACACTAACACATAAACATTATCATTATCATTATCAATTTGAGAATGACCCCCAGCTGTCACTAGCTATTAATTAGTTAAACATTACATATAAAATACTATATCTAATGTACTTAAATTGACTTGAGCTGGATATTACCCATTTATTACTATTCAGTAATTGTAACATTTATTAATAAGAAAGAAAAATATTAAGATAAAATTGTAATAATTTATTGTGAGAAATTTTAATATTTTACCTGTGAACATATTTAAAACATGAACAAAATTTATATTAAATAAGATTACCTTTACCTTTTTTTAAATATTTTATTAATATTTTGAACAACTTTATATCTATATCATGAGTTTCATTTTTTACATAAACTGGTTTTTACATCTGTGACACAAACACATACAATATTACAAGACAGTACATATTAATCTAAGAATAATAAATGATCATTACATAAAACTTCTCTTTTCAAATGTCTCCTTGTAAAACAAAGTGAACAAAATTTTGATTACAACCATTTGAAATCTGCAGCATTATATAAATGATGAATATTCTTTACCATATAAGTATATTTCACACTTATTTATTAATTTAAATTGTAATCCTGGTACATTGCTGGATCCATAAATAAATGTAGTTTTTTTCTGATAACTTTAAACACTTTGTTATATTAGAAATTAAAGGAGTTGAAAATAAACATTGCTTTTTATTATTATCACATATATGGATTTTATATATTTTATTGCTTCATGGAACTGTTTAATAACTATCACATTATAAATCTGATTATCACAATGTGGTTAACATGTTAATTAATATACCAAAATTAAGTGACATTTAATTCAATATTAGTGAAATTCTATAACTCAATTTAATAAACATGTCAATTTCACTTGCCACTGAAAATTCCAAAATGTTAGGTCCAGTTTTTCCCCAATGTAAGTTTAAGGCAATGCAAAGAATATCTAGTGTTAAGAGTCTTAATAAATATTTTTGTAAACTTTCATAATTTATTATATTTATTTATATTGTTAAACTAGACAGGTATAGACCATTACTGTGTTTTTACTTAATCGCAACAGAACAATTTTTTTTTTAATTTTTACTTTCTCCACATAATGATAATTAATATAGCATAATAAAATTATGGTAATTGGGGTTAACTTTAAATAATATTTCATCTTAATTAAAATATGTCATGAGTGTCTTATAAATTTAAACAGCAATAAAAGATATTAAATATTTCTTATCATAGTCCTGCTTCTTTTAAATTTATCTTCCAACTAAAAGTACAATTTTTTTTTTCTTTTTATTTCATGTTATTCCAAATAAACTATAGCTCTATTTATAAAGCAAACTGTAAATACTATAATTAAAACATTTATAAAATAAAGAGCACAATTTCAAGCTTACAAACTTCTGACTTGGTTTAAATTTGAAGTCCAGTCCATTTTAGCAGCTTTTTCTCTAATATGCCTACTAGTTTTAATGTGAACTTTTTATAATTTTCAATTGGCGATGATCGTGATGCGCTTCATGCATGCAGGTCAAGTAGAGTTTCTACTTCATTAATTACAAGTTACTAATCCAATTCAATTCCATTTTAATTCAATTCAAATCCAATTCTCCTTTTTACTTTTTAATAATTTTCAGCTTCCCCTTAATTTTCAGTTCCATTCCTTTCCAGATCTTCTCTAATTCTTAATTTAATTATCCCTTATAATTAAAAAAGCAAGTCATATATATAACATGACATTACTTTTATAAGATTGTAGTTACAAAAATGCAATACAGAGAGCATACCAATAGCTCAAACAAGATCTTAATAAATAAGTGTGGTATGAGAAAATATTTAAAATGTCTATCCAGAACACTCTCATCTCCAGACCAACTGGTTTTGAGCTTATGGGTCATGTCAATGGGGAGCCATAAGCTTGAAACCAGTTTGTCTGGAGATGAGAGTGTTAGTGTCTGAATATTCTATCTCTCCACTGATGTGGAGCCATAAGCTCGAAACCAGTTGTTCTGGAGATGTGAGTGTTCTGGATAGAGATTTTAAATATTTTCTCATACCATACTTATTTATCCCCTATAAAAATATGTGTTGTACTATTTATTAACTTTATCAGAGAGGATGATTGTAAAAATTAACAGACCAATTAAATTGCTGTATGTGCATACATTAACATACAATGAATAATTCTCCATCTATAAACATAAATGATTACTAATTAAGCTGTTCAAAATAATTTCAAATTATAATAAAAATATGCTTAAAAATTAATTATAAAGATTAATTTTAAAATAATTATAATTTTAAGTCTTTTGATGACCATTATTATCCAATAAATGTTAAATATTTCTATATTTTTAATTTAATCATAATATTAATAAATTATTACTTTGATACTATTGAAATTAATCCATCTAACAGACTGCATGTAAAAAGTCTCATACACAATCTGGCAGATGGCCTAGCACATCTCTTGAACAGTCCAATTCTTTAACACTCTCAGGAGATTTATTGACCAAATTTACTTATTTTATAATATAATTTATCAATTATGATACCACACCACTGATATAATATATATATATATTTAATATATTTAATTATTATTAATTAAAATTTTATCCAATTGATGATCTAAATAGGGTTTGACAAACATCGAGTCCAACCATAAGGTTACAATAAATATAACATTAAAACACACATGTGTTAAAAAAACTGCAATTCCAACATATAATATTGTTGTAATTTTTCCTGGGCGTGTAAGAAAATACAAAGTAACTAGAGGATAAATAATAGAGACTACATTTACTTCTTAAGAATTCCAATTTATTTATTATTTTTAAAATCATATTTATTATTGTTAAATAAACTGTTTTAGTTACTAAACTTATATTAAGATTAATCATTTTTGTTAGTCTAGACTAGAGATCATCCAATGACGAATAATATTATTCGTTATTATGTTAAATTTATTTCATATTATTGATGATCTTCGGAATAGTATCAAATTAATACCATCGTCGATATAGCAGTATATAAAAGAGATAATTAGTAAATGCACAAAAGAATTATACTTTATATACTATGTTGATCGATGAAATTCATTTATTCACTTCCTAGCAATTGACCAAATGATAAATAAATAAATATATAAAGAAGATTAACTATAATTATTTTATAATAATCATTTCAAATGTAGAAACGAATCTTTTTAAATTTAATGAATTTGAAAAATCGTAAAGAGTAAATAGGAAACGGCAAAAAAAAAAAACCGTCATTCATAATTAAAATGAATAAATTATGAGTTAATTTAAATTGAAATAATTAACACATAAAATATGTAACTCTTGTATGTAATTATGTTCCCTTTATTTTGTATAATTATTTTAAACGATAAACAAGTACTGAGTTACGTAATTAATTAATTGCTTCCTTAGTATGTTCTCTCCATACATACTTTATTTTTAGATTTAAAAAAGATTTAAAATATATTTGATAATAAAAGATGCAGATTTGTTTATGGAATATAGTTTTGTCATGTTTTATATATTAAGAAGTCTATAATAATTTATTGCACGATAATAATAAAATAAAGTATTCAAGGCACCGTGATATTGTGAATATAAAAATGTCAGCTGGTGCTTGGATTCGGGTTCTCATTTTAATAATGCCTAATTTTTTTAAAGAGTGTTTATAGTTGTGCGTTGTAGGGTTAAAGATCAAGAAGCGTCTTATGAAACAGTAAGAAAAATGAAACTGGTGATTCTTATGTAGGGAAAAAGCTTCTGCATATGGTGTCTATGAGAGTGGATAGTGCTTGAATATAAAAAAAAAAGTGTCAGTGATAAGAGTATGGTATGTTTAGAGAAGGGGACCTTCTAGTATAAAACACTCCATGGTTTTTTTATCATTATAATGTATTTTGTAGCATATAAAAGTATTGGTGATAAGGGCTTTGGCATTGGCTCAAATTAAAAAGTCATGTGATTTGATTTTAGGTAACAATATTTGAACTTTTTTTTTCATATGTCATAGCATCGGCTGAGAGGCGAACTCACAACAACCGTCTGCAACCAACTGCTTGCTTGCAAGGCGGCTGTGCTGACCTCTCAGCTTTTTTTATGATATATTTGTTATTGAATAACAGTAAAGATTGAATGTTATTTGCTGTATTACTTTGGTTTTTCAGCTCATATGTTTCCAATAGCATTACATATTTATATGTAGTTGTACATGAATGAGTGAAAACAGTTAGATTAATAACTTGGTATTAAAAGCTCAAAAGTTCATACAGATAAAGATGAAACAGTTTTTAACTAATCCATTTTAAAGTATAAAGGGCTCTCTAACAAGTCTGCAAAATTAAACAGAAAATAAAAAAGATAACCTACTAAATTCATAACAATAAGATGATGATGTCCTGATTTAATATGATAGATTAGAATAACTGAATATCCAATTACTGACCAATAATTAAATGAGTTGGTTATTAACAAATCTTAAGTCTGCAAGTAATATTGTAAAAGTTTAAAATATAGCACTAAAAACAAGTTAATAAAATAAATTTAGCTAAGAAAATGCCATGCAACCCATTCCTATGAAAATCAAATGCTATTTTATCATGGGTGAGGAGGAGACCATAACTTTAAATAAGGTTTTAATTAGGAAGTAAAAAAAAAAAACATAAAAAAAGATCTCATTTTCAGATAATTTCTTGTGAAGACTTCATTAGAAGAGAGAAGTATTATCTGAATTATCATCAATCAGTTATCTCTGTTGACGGTAAATTAATTGACTTCATGTGAAAATTTGATATGCAATATGGACAATCAAAAACCAACTTATCTACTCAATTAGCACAGCACAAGTACATATACAACTATGCTCAGAGCCAAGTGAATACCAAATCAATTTTTTATGAACACCAATCCATTTTCAGCCACCCCTTCAAGACTACATCTAACCACCATCATATGTCTAGAGTGTAATGACCCAAAACATAAACTGAAAGATGCCTGGTATATCATGAGAAATAAAAATGCTATCAACAAAAAAGACTCCTGTGTTTTCCCTCTCTAAAAATGGCCTACTTAATCAAAAGCTCTTCTGTATAGATAATGATGTGGAGAAATATATTACTGTTCATTTAAGAGACATTTAAATATGTTATTATTACATGAAATTATGGATGACAACTTCAATTATAAACAAATTTTATGTCTCAGCCTTTCAACCTGCAGTTTTACTATAATTTTTCAAATTCCTACAAGCATGTGCACAATTCTGCATCATCCCTAACTATT
The DNA here is from genome assembly GCA_028023455.1 of Epiperipatus broadwayi. Taxonomy (NCBI): domain Eukaryota; kingdom Metazoa; phylum Onychophora; class Udeonychophora; order Euonychophora; family Peripatidae; genus Epiperipatus; species Epiperipatus broadwayi. Next base: position 50,046 of record JAQFVV010007689.1, read on the forward strand.
GTAGAATTAAAATCAGTTTAGCTGTTTACAACCACAAGAAAATCACCATGCAGTTATAATCGTGCCTACTCAGCATGATTATTAAGAAATATGAAGGCACCTTCAAAAAGAGAAAAAGCATTTTAATAGAATCTCTGCAAATGTGTCTATTCCAGAGTACATCATTATTAAATGCAACAATTTCTCTGCAAAGCTGCATCTAATGTTCTTACACAAATTTGCTTTCTCACTAAAACAGGAAGTTCACATTTCCTTAATGGGAAAAACTATCTTTGTTAAGCTTAACAATAAAACTCCACCCCCAATGTTAGAACTATGCTTGAATTCAGACTGAGATTTGTTGGCAGAGAGTGGAATCAGTCAATGATGGAACTGATAGCTGATGTTGAGGCAGATGTTGTAGATAAACCAACAAGAATAAAGTAATCACTAATATTGACAATGCTATCTATCATAAACATATTAATGCTACTAATCTTAATTGCAGGAAAAATATTAATGCTATCAAGCACTTCCTTTCTGAGAATTCTATTACTTGCCTCAATGAAGTTAAAGGTAATAGATAAATTCCTATGAACAAAGCTGAATTTATTAATAAAATGAATTTTCAAATAAATAAACTGAAATTTATACAGCTTAATAAAGATAAATTTATCTCTGCCTTGCTTCACAAATATTGCAATAAATCCTTTACCAACATAGAATATTATATAATATATCCCTTCATGTTTACCCCCACCCCTCACCCTGAGAATGTTTGCTAATACCAAGCTGCACAAACTAAATGCTCTACTCAGTCTTATGTTGGATTTTGGGTGTGTTCACTATTTCAGCACTGCAAAAATGGTCAACTAATGGCTAAAAGACAACTCAGCTATGAGGTTTAAATCATCAAGTTATTCTTTAATTTTAGCAACTACATGGAAAGCTCAAATTTAGAACTCAAATAAAATTACTTCATTAGATATCATGGAATTATATGGCTCTATTAATCAAAATTTTTTAATTAATATTATTAAAGCTAATGTGAATTAACTTCATTTCTCATTTTCTTACATGGCTGAATGACAACACCATCCCCACATTTAATGGATACCACTATCACATGACTTCTGGTTGTCCCATGGAGTTACTTCTCAGTGGATTGCTGTCTAGCATATATTTAAATCATTTTGAGGACAAGCTCTTTCCTAACTACTTTTATATTATTCCTAACTTCATCTACACCAACTATGTTGACAATGTTTTTATTTCTGGACCCAAATCAGTTATCAACAACATTAAATCTGATCTTCAGGCACATTCTGCTTTACTGTTGACTATTGTTTGGGAAGATTCATGAAGAGAGCTAAAATATTTATATATTCTTTTATAAAAAGATACATTTCTTTTAAATTACACTATGTGCAATGAAGCCTCTTGAAACTCAAGACTTTACATATCCCAAATCAATTTTCCCATGGGTCTTGTCTACATTTCTCTTCCAAAACCATAACACCAAATAATACTTAAAAGATCTTGCCAATGTAGGATTTAAATATAACCACCTCATAAGAAAGGTAAACAATTTTACCATAAACTAAATTTTAATCCATGCAAAAATGACAGAACCTGGCTTATTTTGTTGCTAATCGAACATTTTATTAAAACCTTTTCACTGGCATTTCAGTTAAGCTTTTGTACAACTTCTTCAACCAATAGATTGATTAATAACTCCAAAGAAAGTCTAGACTCTGATCAAACTCCTAACACCATATCAAAATTCTATGCCCTCAAACTGGCTACCAAGCCTTATTCTATGGCAAACTCATGCATTGCTCTCCACATGAATCTCTATATCATTATCTATACAGAAGAGATTTTGATAATCCCAAACATAGTTCTATTTTTCTTGAGCACCAGAAGTCCACTGACCATAATTTTGAATATTCCTAGACTACTATTGTATGTATAGAATGGTGTGATGCCAAACGTAAAATCAAAGAGATCAGGTATAGCCAATAATATCCATGTTATAAACTGAAAAGAATCATTTTTCTCCAAGAAATGGATTCCTTATTTTACAATTTGCATATTTTTGAATATCTGTCGCTTATATATTCCACCTTTTCCCAGATAACTCTGGTTATGATTATGAGGATATAGAAATTCCTTGAAAGCCATTTTAATATTATAGTTCTTATTTTAGTTTCACTTTAATAGCATGTCAGTACATATGGGACAGTCAGGTGGTGTTGTTTGCTTAGCCCTCGTATGCGGAGGCCCCGGGCCCCCACTCCCTGGGGGGGATATAGATATATTATTATTATTATTATTCTTATTATTATTATTATTATTATTATTATTATTATTATTATTATTATTATCATCATCATCATTATTATTATTATTATTATTATTATTATTATTATTATTGAATAGTAATTGATATATCAAAGTTTGATTACTAGAAAAAAATGAATTGGTTTCAATTTACATATGGGAAGCAAATTTTGATCATGGCAATAATGAGATCAAATTATTCATTTTATAAAGATGTTTTTATAACTTAGTTATATTCATGAGGTAGAATGACTAAATATTCATTTTGTAATATTAGAATGCAGTAATGCTAAATAATATGCAATATTTTAGCAGTCATGAACTCTCCAAACCCTTGAAAATAATTCTCTTTCTTTTACTTTGCAATTAAAGTATGAAAATATGAAATGATTTAATAAATTTAATATAGTTGAAGTTTTATTCTTTTTTATGTGATTAATCATCTGAGATCATCAATACAAAGACTGTTTGCTTGTTGTATGAAAGTGGAGATTAAATTGTGATCAAGAGAGATAGATATAATTGAATTTGGAAAGATCGGGAATTGTTAACATTTAGAAAGTGTTTCATTCACCATTTTAAATATAGAAGTAAAAAAATATATTTTTTGAATGTGTGTTAATGTAAGGATATTTTATAACTAAGTTATATGTAAGATTAGTTGGTTTTTTAAGTTGTATGTAAGATTAGTTGGTTTTTTTAGTAAGTTTGCTACTAAAGAATTTTTTTAATTTAAGAAAGAGAGTGATTTATTTGAGGAAAAAGATAACATTTTGTAGGCCTATGATCAGAAAACACGTGGTTATTGGTCGATCATCATTCAAATAAAGTAAAGGTTTTATCCTTCAATGCAAAGGGGTTTGAAGAGTAGAAGAGGGAGTATAAAGTCCAATATAAAGTAGGTAATTTAAAAAATAAGAAATATGGATTACATTTGTATTCCACCATGCATATATAATGGTCAGAAAGAAATTAGCCATGTTGTGATAGAGTGTACTGTCTGTGATGAGGTTTATCACTTGGAAATGTTTGAATAAGACTAGAGAGGATGTAACAGATTTATGATTATGTAAACAAATGTGATGAAAGAAGTGAAAAGTGGTTTTTAAATGTAGATAGTTTAAAGAGAAAGTCAAGAGAAATAGAGAAAAATGTAAGTGAGAAAGATATAATAGAGTATTGTTTTAGTGGAGTGATAGGAGTTATGGGTGAAAAAATTAGTAGTGAAATGGAGATAGTTAGCCAAAGAATAAGATAAGAATGTAGAAACAAAATTAAAATCATTAGAGATGAAGTGTGAGCAGATGAAGGAATTATTGAGTAGTATGATAAGGAAGAAGTAGAAAGAAATCCAGAAGGTGATAGAGAATGCTATGGATGAAGCAGAAAAAGTAGACTATGAGACAGTCTTGATAGGAGATTTACTAATTAGAGAATTTGGAGATATTTCAAGGGAAAATAGAAACAGGTATGTAAGAGAATGTTTGCCTGGAGCTAGAATTAGGGAATGTTACAGATAAAGTAAAGAAGCAAGGGAGTAGGGTTAGGGTGGTGAATGGAAAGGGAATGTAAAGTGGCTAACAAGTTTCTCTGGGCATAGTTGCTGAGAGATTCCTGAACTCCATATGGAGAAGTCAGTGCATCACATCACCACATTTCTTTGACTGCCTTGCATTTGGAAAATTTTGTTATTACAAAATATCTTTGCTTACTGAATGGAGGTGAAAAGAAAATTGGGATGAAGAGAGATAGATCTAACTGGATTTGGAAAGATTGGGAATAATATTATTAAAGCTATGAATATGGGAGTATGAATGCTCCCGAAAGTGCTCAGCATTAATAATTGTATATTATTTTATTTACTGTTATTGCTTCATTATCTGTGTGCAAAGCACATACATATATATATATATATATATATATATTATCATTTTAAATATAAAAGAAAAAAATAATGGTTTTTTTGTGTTATTTTGTGTGTGTGTGTGTTATTGCAAGGAAGCTTTAAAACTAAGTTGTATATAAGATTTGTTTTTTAAGTAGGTTTGCTACTAAAGAATTTTTAATTTAAGAAAAAGGGAAGTTGATTTGAGAAAGAACATTTGAGGTGTAAGTTTTGAAAACGTGTTTATCAATCACCATTGAAAAAAAAAAGAAAAGTATTTAAATATAGAGTAGGGGACTTGAAAAATGAGGAATATAGATTGAAATTTTTATCCCACAATTCAGAAGTACTGTGGAAGAGTGCACCATATGTGATAAGGTTTATCATTTGAAGTGCTTAAATAAGACTAGGAATGATGTAAGAGGTGTGTGGTTATGTAGACCATGTGTAAATGTGATGAAAAAGGTGACAAAATGATTTTTACATGTAGATAGTTTAAAGAAAAAATCAGGAGAAATGGAGAAAAATGTAGTTGAAAAAGAAAGAATAGATTGTGTTTTTAATGGGGTGTCAAGAGATTAGATGATGAAATAAATAGTGCAACAGAGATGGTTAGCCAAAGAATAAGTAAGATAGAGGAAGAGGTAAAGGATATAAAAGCAAAATTAAAATTTTTTAGAGATGAAGTGGGAGTAGATTAAAAAAGTAATGAATAGAAACAATAAGGAAAAAATAGATAAGGAAGTCCAGAAGGTGGAATAGAATGTTATGGATGAAGTAGAAAAAGTGAACTATGAGACAGTTTTGATAGAAGAGGAGACTCACTAATTGGAGGATGTGAAGATGTAATTGCAAGAAAAAATCGAAACAGATATGTAAGAATATGTTTGCCTGGATCTAGAATTAGGATATTAAAGAAACAAGGGAGTAGAGATGTGTAAATTATGATATGGACAAATAATTTGTCAGAGCCATTGAAGAGAGTAATGGATGAGTACATAAAATTGATTAGTAATTTGAGTAAGATTAAAGGAAGAGTTGGATTATTACCAAGCTTCAACAATAAGTATAGATGAGAGATTGAAATAATTATATGTCAGAAATAATATTATGTTTCTGAATGTGTTGGGATGTGAAGCACTAGGGGATTTGATATATGAAAAATATTATAGTTAATTGAGACTTATAAAGGGGGTAGGGTTTTAAATTACAATATTATCAAAAAGTTTAAGAATAGATGTGTCAAGCATTGGGGGTCGAGAGGTCAGCACAACTACCTTACAAGCAGTTGTTTCAGGTTAGTGGGTTTGCTTCCCGGCTGATGCTATGAGATATGGAAAAAAAGAATAGATGTGATGTAACAAAGGATAACTGATACAGAGATAAATGTCGATCTGGAGAGGAAATGGTTTAAGTAATGATTAAAAAAAACTAATTACAAATATAAAAGAAAGAGTCAAAAGAATTTTTAAAAGGGTAGTAAAAAAGGAAAAAAGTGGTTAAAATTGGACAGTTGAATATGCAAAGGGGTAGGAGATCATAAAAGTGATTGGAATTAAACAAAGCAGTTAAAAATGAAGGGTTTGGGGTATTAGCAGTAGTGGAAACACATCTAAGGGAAGAAGCAGAATCTACACTGAAAAATTTGATTTTTCAGGGTATAAATAGAAAAGAAAAAAAAGGGGGTAGTTGTATAGGAATTATGTCAAAAAAAAATTTCAATATTGTAAAATGACAAGAACATCTGTGGTTTGAGATAAGGATAAAAAACAAGAGTGGATGGTTGTATTTTTATATTGGACTATTTCCATCATCTAATATATGTACTGAACGTCTTTAGAAAAAATTAACTTTATTTAAATATTCCAAATACATTCCACTGTTAGTAATAGCACATCAGTTGAATGTATTTGGAATATTTAAATAAAGTTAAATTTTTCTAAAGACATTCAATACATATATCAGATAATAGAAATAATCCAATATAAAAATACAACTACAATACCATCATCACAAATCTTCAGGAAAACAATAAGAGTGGATGGTGGTTATAGTGTATAAGGTCACTGGAGATAGTCAAACTATAATGGAATAGAATAATAGCATATATGAATACCTGCTTAAGGGTATACAGAGTTTCAAAAAAGGGGGAAAAAATAATTGTTATAGGGGATATGAATGGGACATTGAAAAAATTGATAGCTTGGATAACAAGAATGGACAGCCTTTGAAAAGATTTTGTCAGAGAGTGAATTTGAGCATTGAAAATTTATCAGATATTTATGAAAAACAATACATATGGTCTAGAAATAATATATGACACACACTAGATTGTGTATTACTAGAAAAAGAGGAAATGAATAAAGTCCAGAAAATTAAAATGTTTGATTATGGAGAGTAATAGTGATCATAATTTCTTTATAATAGAAATAGTTAGTAGTGTGATAGAAAATAATAATAAAAGTAGAAAGGATAGTGAAACATGTGGATGGAGAGTGAGTGATAAGAATAAGTTAAAAGAATATAAAATAAAATAAATTATGGAAGAATTTGTTGGGGGTGAATATAAGGACTAGTGTAGTGAAGTAGAAAGAGTGGCAAATAGTGTTTTATGGATATTCAGAAAGATAAAAGTAATGCAAAAATGAGAATTAGTAAAAGTGTAAAAGTGAGGAGGAAAGCATGCAGAAAATATAAAGGTGCTATTAAAACCAAAAAGTGAAAAAGTTGTAAATATTAAATGGAAAAGTTGGCTAAAATAGATAATTATATAGAGAGAATGAAATTAAATAGTAAATTGTTGGAGGAAATTAATAAAAGTGGAAGTGATGGCAGTAAAAAAATTTGGGAAATATATTAAAAGAAGGATTATAGAGGAGAGAGAAATAGTATTACTACATTTGGAGAAAGAGGATAGTTCTAGAGAAGAATTAGAGGCAATCTTAAATAAGTATGTAATGAATATAGAAAAAATGTTAGATGTGAAGGACAGAGTGATACCAAACTTAAAAGCACATAGTAATGGAAATATTAGTTTTATAGAAAATTTAATTGAATGAGGCAGAGAAGAAGTTGAAAAGTAAAAAGTCAAGAGGTTTAGATGGATGGGCAGCAAAGATGATGATGAATTTGGGAAATAGAACAAAATTAAATCTACTATCATGTTTTAATAAGATGGAACATAAAACAGAATTTCCAGATAGCTGGAATAATACAAGAGTGAGACTATTATTTAAAGAGAAGAGTAAAGACCATAAAAAACTAAACAATTATAAATCAGTAGTGATAATGTCAGTGTTGTATAAAATTTTTGCATATATGGTGGCAGGAATGGGTAGTAAATTTGATGGAAGAAAATAATATAGTCATATAGGTCTGAACTCAGTTAAATACCCATACATTTTGGTATCTTTGGTTCTTTAATATCCATAGCTACTACCGATTACATCGATTGATTACTATGGCTTGCACTGAGTAGCACTACTGTATGGAGAGTTTGTCTGTTTTTAACAGTTTAAGTAAGCATAAGAAATAGTGATCATGTGATGTTTAGTGGTTTAATACCAAATAGGATAGAAAGAACCAAAGACATCAAAATGTATGGGTACTGAACTAAGTCCAGACCTATATGACAATATAAGCTAATGAACTTGGATTGAAAATATTATGTTTTGAGTTTTAGACTCATAGTTTTGTAGTTAAGTAAAGATAAAAGGTGGCTGCTGGAGGATTGCATTAGATCCTAAGCTCTAGGTGCTGTGCTCTCAGATCCAAGGCTAATCAGTGATCAAAGTCACAATCTAGAAACTAGTTTTGGGATATTAAATGAGTAGGGACTAGATAAGGATTTTATGTACAAATCTTCTTGCATCCATTGATTACTCTGGCTAGCACTGAGTGGCACTACTTTATGGAGAGTTTTGTTTGTTTTCCTTTTTTTAAAATTAAAATATAATAATTATTAAATCGTAGATGTTATACAAAAGTTGATTTGCTTAAAATGATCAAAAATAATAAGATGTATATTTCTTACATTTGTCTATGTTTCTGTCATATGTGTGTATATAAAATTAATGTAATAAGAAATATTTCTAATCAAAAAAATGTTTATTCACTAATAAATATATTTTCAAAAATGTTAAGTCTTATCGGTGCATTTCATCTCAAATTCATCATATCGCAATCATTCACCATCGCAAGAACTCAAACCATTTTTAAAGACTTAAAATTCATGCACTAGAATGGTATAGAAAACATTTTAATTGCCGCTGAGAGCAAATCTACATTGAAAGAATGTAGTTCTTGCCATAATCTTTTACCAGGATTGACTTTAATACATATAAGTTTGCTGTAAAATAAATATTTGCCTTTCTATTGTATATGTAGCATGTTAATTAATGATGAGTTATACGCGAAAAAATAAGAATTTGACACGTGTGCATATATTTAGATTAACGTTAAGCTTTTTAGAAAAAATGTTGAAAAGCTCTATACAAACAAACACAGATGCCATCTAATGACTTTTTTTGACACTAAATATAAAGAACTTTCTTTTAAAATGTAGAAAAACTTTTGTATTACTAATTATGTCAAAACTTAATTTTACTATTATTATAACTTTACATACTTGTGTATTTAATATAAATATATATTTTATATCTTTTTTTAAAATCTTACTTAGAAATTTTTCGGATTTCAAAGAGAGACTATCCCACGGCCACTCTAATTAGCTATTCAATTACTGATTAATAAATCGTTCTAGTTATTTTAAACTAAGGTTATAAAACAAGGACAGAAAAATATTTTTTTAAAAAAACCTTCACTATTCATAATTTGGCAAGACTAATGAGTCATGCATTGTTCCTCTTTAGATATCTCTTTTATTTTTACTTATATATTTTTTATTCTTTACACTTTAAAAAGTCAAAAAAATTAAATATTCATTACTTACTAAAACAATTAAATATAATCGATTTTTAAAAATGTAGAAAAAAAATATATTGAGATAAAACATATAATTAACATTTATAAAAAGTCACTACTAACAAACAACACAAGTCTTGCATTGGTGGTCGAGAGGTCAGCGTGACTGCCTTGCACTTGCAGGCAGTTGCCCGGGTTGCGGGTTCGCGTCCCAGCCGATGCTATGACACTTAAAAATAAAAAAATAAAAAACAAACAACACAATCTATTAAACATCACATGCTCACCAATCTACACATTACATTTCGTGAAATATAAGAGAAACATACTTAACATTGACACTTTATGTGAGTTGTCCCACAGAGTGGAAGAAAACCAAAAACCTATATTCTTTCAGTGGAGTAGCCTACAATACAATCGATCTTTCATTACAAAAATTTATCAGAAAAAGAATGCTACTATAAGTTCAATTATAGAGTCTTTTCCAAATGCCTGCTTTGCAAAAATAAGAATTATAGCATTTATTCTATACTCATTATGGTGCACTAGTGCACTTATCTTTACAATAGTAATGCAAAAAATTTTATCACATTTAAAAACAAATTAGAAACAATAAAAAAAATCATCTCATCTGACATTTTCGCAGCCACTTGGTCACTTGTCCATCAGTGCTCTAACCTCTAGTGAGATGTATTTTCTGTTTCCTATTTTATTGTAAATATTTTAATAATAGCATACTTCACTGAATGCTATTGAAAATACTTATTGTGATATTCTTTGATTAGTTTCGTATTAATTTTATTTCTTTTAAAAATGAAATATTTGTAACCTTCAATAATGAGAATAATAAAAATAATACATTATCTTGGAAACCAGCTCGATTAGCATGAATCAATAAATCCAAGGAAAGTCACAAACTATTCCACCAACCTCATCATCATATCACATTATATCAACCTTAACCATCAGCAAATAACAAGAAACTGACTTGGCCCTCTAATAACAATAATAAATATAAAATATCAAAACAGAATATTAAAAACAAGTTTGGCTAGTGTATGCATGAGCAAATATCTAAAGGAAGAGGTCACAAAGTGTATATGAAGATAATAACCTCCAATATTAAACATCAATTAAATTAACTTCAAGATCTAAAGCAAAAATATTACAAGATAAATTTAATTTGCAATATCAATAAATAGTTCATGATTAGGAGGACATCCATGTATGAGATGAGTATGGAATTCAAATTATGAGTTGGCAGATAAATGAATTAAAAAATAAGAGATGATTAAATGGATGGTGAAAAAATAAAAATAATAATAATTAATTAATGAAAATGGATGGACTTAAGAGTGAGGAAAGAAAAAGAAAATGTGTTAGGGTGATGAATGATTAAGGTGGTGATAGAATAGATATCAATGAAGGATGAATCAATTATGATAATGACTTAAGATGAAATGAAAAAAAGAAAAATATGAATGAGCTATGATAGCAATGTTGATGATGAAGAATGAGATCCTGAACTATAAAACTAATATTGTGTCAAACAACAGCAAGACAATAATGAAATAAAGCAAGGGGTTCTAAGCTTGATTAAAACAAAATATTTAACCACTAATTTAAAGTAGATTATAAGTTTTAAACTAGAAAAGAAACTTACATCTTAAAATTATACAGAATCAATTAAACATTAAGAATAAACATAAGAAATCAAGATAAAGCATAATAAATATCTTCAGAAATGAAAAATTACAATAGATTCAAAATTGAGACTATTAATTAGTAATTTACTTTTCTCAGAGTTCAGTAAATCGAATGCTACTATTTTAAAAGATATATTTGGATCAGTGAGAGGGATTTTGCCACTACCCAAATATAACAAGCAAAAACCACTCCTAAAACAAAATGGAATTAGTAAAGAACATTTGACAATTCCCATACTAACAATAAAATGAACTTTAAATTTTATGAAGCATTACTAATTCTCAATAAAGTAAATAATAATATAAAAATTGTGTATTTGATATATCTTTTTGTATATATATATATATATATATATATATATATATATATGTGTGTGTGTAGGTTGTATATGTGTGTATGGATGTATATATTGTACCAGGTTTGATCCAATGACGCTCCCACTTCATTCAACCTTATTTATAATAAATTTATAATCTCATATTATAAATATTACGTGAACGAACTGGAAAGTTCGAGCAAAGTGGAGAATATTATTGATAGCAGAGTTGTCAATAATACCCACGATCAGATCGAGCTATGCAATGCATAACACGATCACATTTCCAGATCGTGGCCCACCTCAGCTGCTAGATTCAAACCCCTACTATCCAAACACTTTATTTGTTTCATTGTAAACCTGGAGTGTCAGCTAGTCCATGTTCAGACAGTAGGCCCATAATCCAGTGCTCGAAAAATCCCTTAACTAGCTCAACTATTTTTTTAATTCAATTAGTGGTGAAAAGAATTGACCGACAAATAAAGCTTTAAGTTTAAAGACAATTTATTTTAATTAACATTTATTAAACTAATTTTAAATATTTTATAAATTTTATTTATTAATATAACACACGCACATTTTTAATCCACACACAATAATATCTTATGATAATATTTGAAATTTAAAATACAATGCAATCAATATACTAACGCATGAACACACACAATATTTTAAACACATATATTAATAGTTCATCTATGTATGCTATAGAGTTCTTAAACTTGCCTCTTGAGGCTTTATGAATGCGATGGCTACTTTAGAAATAAGAAAAATGTTATTACCTAGGATTTTGAACGTGGATACTTCTTGCTATTTGCTGCTTCTAATGAGATATTTATAACCAGTTAGATTTGAAGTTTTCTTATAGATATTTGATGCTGATTATTCTGAGGCATTTTCTTTAAGACAATTAGATATTGAGTGGCTTCAGGTTGTTATGCAGGCATCACTTTTATCGGGTAGGTTGGCTGTTTTCATCGGACTTCAGGCTGGAGAAAGTCGTATGTTTTCCAAGGTTTTAACACTGCATTCTTGATTCTGTATATATAATAAGCTGACTGATATAACTCACTGATAGATTGTACTGAACTGTTATCTCAAACACTACTCAAACTCAACTAACTGTGCAATAAAAAATTGACTATTTATATATATGATATGTTGTCAGTTTGATATCCTCCAGCTATATCTGTTGGTGAAATTCCTTTGATAATCTTTTAATTACATGTTTTTGGAGATCGTTTAATTAGTAGCCATGCAAACATGTTGTTTTTATATTTTTAATTAATAGCCATCGCTGAGTGTTTTTTTAATTTTTAACTTTCATTTATTTTTAATATTTAATATGTGTATACTTATTACGTTTACAGTCGCACGCACATATATAATTTGAGATCCATTCACTATTTAGTTTTAAGATGACTTTCTTTTTCCCTATCTTAAATAAAAAGATATTTATGTTTTTAAACTTTTAATTTATATTTCAATTAATAATAATAATAATAATAATAAAACTCTTTACTTCTTTTATAAAACTTTTAGACTTTTAATCGAAAAATTTTTATTTTAATAATTTTTAAACAATTATTATTATGTGCCAACCCAATGTTGATACAATATATATATATGAATTTTGTATATGTGTATATATGTTTTGAAGATATGTATGTATATATTTTTGATATACTTATATATGTATGTATATTTTTATATGTATATGGAGTAATGGTTATATGTTTATATCATTCAATATTGTAGCTCTGATGAAGACTGCAGGACAGTTGAAACTGTCAGGAAAATAAAAGAATTATATTTATTTATTTTTTTGTATTAAAGTGTATATGAGGGAAGTTATTGTAAGCAATATACATAAATTTTGTTGATGACACAGTTGTTTTTAAAAACAACACTTTAGAATTTCAGGAAATGATGCAAGGATTGGTAAATGAAAGTATAAAAATAGTATTAGAGATCAATGGATTTTCTCAAAAGATTGATTATCGTGAATTAGAAAAAATTAACAACTACAAGTATCTTAGACTGATTATTAAAGCAGATAAAAACACAATGAATAAAATTAAACATAGAATTAAACTTGAGTTGAGCGCTTCTGGTAGAAATAATTTAATATTAAAAAATAATATTCTTATATGTTCAAAAAAAAAGATCTTTAATATATGTGTTTTATTAGTTTTTATTACATGAATCAGATCACTCAATAAAGTGTGGAGAGATATATATTAGGAGTAACATGAAAGAATTAAAATTGAAATACAGAGATGAGAGAATAAACAGATATTATTGACATCATTGAAACAAGAAATTAAAATAAGGATAGAATGCGCATATTATTAGAAGAAATCAAATTAGATGAGTAGTTAAATAGATGCCTAAGAAATTGTAAAATCTAGGAAAAAATCTATATGTGAGATGAGATAAAATATGGAAATTTTTTGGTGTGTTGTGGAGAAAAGAAGCTAGAGATCAGAAAAACTGAATTAAACTTTGTGAGACATTTTCTTGTCTGCAATATATTGATAATGACTGAAAATGATGATGAAATAATTTCCATCTCCAATATTTCATAAATTTATCTATAAGGAACTTGAACTCAGACTTTCAAATTCCTCACAGCTATGTATCATTGTATAAAATGGCTCATATATCTGGGGGAGTTTGAAAGTCTGAGTTCAAACCCCTTACAATTATATTAAGTTTAGTATAGACAATATACATATATTTAAATATTATATAATTTGCTTACACATTCAGTATATGAAATGTTTTTTTTATATAATTTAAATAGAGGGATTTGAACTTAGGATTTTTCAGTCTATATTTTTCCTCCACTCCATCCCAAGCAACTGATACACATGACCATATATAGAAAGCTAGATACTCCCCAGTATATGTATTTTATGTAGAACCAGAACTCATCAGTTGGGCCAGATCATAATCTCCCATACATTTACAATCAGTGCTTAACTTATATTAAGATAGCAATTTTTTAAACTTTAATCAACAGGCTTCATTCTTCTCACCTTTCCAACTATTCAACCATCGATTTCATTAAAAACTGGTGATGGAACACTCAAAGCACTTATTGTATTTGATATTGTAGTCATACCCATGTAGATCTTACATTAATCTAACCCCTCACATTATAGGGTCATTATGAATCTATATAACTTTTTAGAAAAAAATGGGCTGAACTTATACTATGATGTATAATGTGTCAGTGATTATGATTTGGCCCAACTGATGAATGCTGATTTTGCACAATATACATATATTGGGGATCAGCCATCATTTTCACATTATATGATCATGTGTACTGGTTGTTTGACATGGGATGTTGGATATATAAAGATTGAAAAATTTTAAGTTCAAATTCCTCTACTTAAATATATATATATATATATATATATATATATATATATAAGAAACATTCAATATACTGAATGTGTAAGCAAATTACATATTGCCTTGGATATAGATTACATCATAGCATAAGTTCAGCCCATCCCTTTTCTATTAATATATTTAGATATATAATAGTCCAGTAATATAAGGGGTTAAATTGATGTAATATATACATGGGTATGATTACAATATCAAATCCAATAAGTAACATTCCATCATCAGTTTTTCAATAACATGAATGGTTGAATAGTTGGAAGAGTCAGAAGATTAAAGCCTGTCTATTAAAGTTTAAAAAAATTGCTATCTTAATATAAGCTGAGAACTGATTGTATATATATATATGTGGAAGATTATGATCTGCCCAATGGATGAGTACTGATTCTGAATAAAATATGTTTATTGGGGATCATCTATCTTTTTCACATGTATGCGGTCATGGGTATGGTCATGGATGTCAGTTGCTTGAGATAGAGTGGAGAGTGAATACAGACTAAACAATTCTAAGTTCAAATCCTTCTACTTATATATATATATATGATAAACAAAACCAAGTTATAAATTTCGTAACTTGCTCTTAGCTTGCATTTTATGATCACTAGATGGAGCTTTACCAATAGCTCACTAACAAGCTTTGTTTACATAAACGCTGAGAGAGATAGAATTCAATATCTCTTTCATTGTCTCCAACCTTTAGACTATGGTTTTGAGCTAGTTGGCCCATGTCAGTAAAGGGTAGGAATACTAGAAACTAGATCTAAATACCAACTCCACAATCAGCATTTATGAAACACGGTTTTGAGCTAGTTGGCCCACATCAATAAAGGGTAAGAAGACTAGAAACTAGATCTAAATACCAACTCTACAATCAGCATTTATGAAAAGGGTAGGAAGACTGGAAACTAGATCTAAATACCAACTCTACAATCAGCATTTATGAAACACGTTTATAGAAACGTGTTTCATAAATGCTGGTTGTAGAGTTGGTATTTAGATCTAGTTTCTAGTCTTCCTACCCTTTACTGATGTGGTCCAATTAGCTCGAAACCATAGTCTAAAGGTTGGAGACAATGAAAGAGATATTTCTATCTCTCTCAGCGTTTATGTAAACAAAGCTTGTTAATGAGCTATTGGTAAAGCTCCATCTAGTATATATATATATG
>JAQFVV010007690.1:0-65714 GCA_028023455.1 Epiperipatus broadwayi
GAATTTAAATACTTTAACATTGCAGTTCAGTATAATTTAGCTAATTTACCTAAATATACTGATGATTGCTGGTTTAGCATGAAATATATATATTGGTGATTATTTATTCCAACATATGTGTTCGACTGTATCAGTGTTATGAGATAGTGTGGAGAGTGGTGGGTTATGTGAAAGTCTGTGCTCATATACCCTATATAATACTTTTATGTCCTAAGATCACGAACATTCTACTTTCTCATTCATTTTCTAAGATAGTAATTTTAAATCTAAATTATTGCCTCTTTGAGTGTGTTGACATTTAAAAGAAAATTATTTGGCAGTGAATTGCTTTGAAAATGATATAATTATATGCTTTCAAAATGAAGATGTTCAAATTAGTACTATTTTAATAGTAACTATACTGTTACAGTGATACTTCTATATTATTTTATTTATTAATCATAACTATAATCAATTAATTTATTTATAACTGATTTGAATGGAAAAATTACAATTATATAATCATAGCACTGAGAATAAACTTTATTTATGCATCATTTGTGAATATCTCGTTTAAAATTCTCATCTTAGAAAATGAATGAGAAAAGTAGAATGTTCGTGATCTTAGGACATAAAAGTATTATATAGGGTATATGAGCACAGACTTTCACATAACCCACCACTCTCCACACTATCTCATAACACTGATACAGTCGAACACACATATGTTGAAAAGATAAATAATCACCAATATATATATTTCATGCTAAACCAGCAATCATCAGTTGGTCCAGATTACCATCTCTACACATATATGCTATAAGTGTTCAGATATATATTAAAATAGCCAAACCTCATACTTTAATGGACAGGCTTTAATCCACTCCACACTCCAACTCTTCCACCGTCCATCCAATTGAAAATCTGATGATGGAATGCTCAAAGGTCACCCTGAGACTGAGATTCTTGTCACCCCCATGTTGACCTAAGGTCAATCTGACCCCTCATGTACAAGACATAATCGATTTAATACACATAGAAGGGATGGGCAGACATCAGGGTGGCCTTTGAGCATTCCATCATCAGATTTTCAGTTGGAGTGTGGAGTGGATTGAAGCCTGTCCATTAAAGTATGAGGTTTGGCTATCTTAATATATATCTGAACACTTATAGCATATATGTGTAGATATTGTAATCTGGACCAACTGATGATTGCTGGTTTAGCATGAAATATGTATATTGGTGATTATTTATCTTTTCAACATATCTATGTTCGAGTGTATCAGTGTTATGAGATAGTGCGGATAGTGGTGGGTTATATGAAAGTCTGTGCTCATATACCCTATATATTACATATATAGACACAGGTATATATAAGCCTGTGTGTTTCAGCTATGACATAAAAGTATTGAAAATCTTTTCACTACTATTTAAAAAAATGTTAATTATATTGTCTTGAGTATCTCATATATGGACCACAATAATGAAATAAATACTCTTTTAATCATATTTTAATAGAAATGTCAACAAATGTCCCAAATGAAAGAGTAACATAAAGACTGACCATGTTAATCACAACTGTTTATGGTTTTCATTACATATATTATTTGGGCATATTCTTAGTCAGTCTGTGTGAATTTAGGCTTTATCTTTATTCACAATGTAGTATCACTGAAAAACGTAACATTTAGGGGAATAATTTGACAATTGAATATTTAGCTAGTGATATGCACCAGGTCTATTTTATATATTATTTTGTATATGTTTACAATTAGCATAGTATTTTCAATTGTTATACAATTTTTATATCTATTAGAAACCAGTCAACACTTAGACAGTCCCAATATAGATAATAATCAACAATTTCAAATTGTTGTCAAGGCAACCTCCTTTTAACAATTATATATATGCAAATTTTTTTTTTTAAATTAAAAGAATAATTATTAAAATGTTAATTTGCATACCGAAGATACTTGGATATTAGAAATAATATAACAATAAAATATTTTATTTTCTTAATTTGAATATAATAATAGTAATGGAAAACTGGTCAGAAAAGTTTAAAATTTGTTTAATAAAAATAATATCTAAGTATTGCTTTCGACCAGGTTGGCCATAATCATAAAATTACAATATATATATATAATATCTACATTAACATTAAATATGTCATTTATGTGATAATGTAATGAATGAGTCTTTCTTGTTTACTATGTTGAAATTATTTGCTATAAGCACCTCTTTATATTTTCTTTTTTGATCATTATGTTCAGTACAAACGACATCCTTATTAATAAGATCAAAATTATGTCCAGATTTAATTTTGTGTTCCAAAAATATAGATTTAACATTAGAGTCTGTTTTAGCATGTTTATATAAATATTTATGGTGTGCTAATCTTGTAGCACAATTGGCATGGGATTCATCGTAATAAATTGCATTGCATGCTGGTTAATTACAAAAGATTGGTTTGGAGATAATTTATCTTTAGTATTGTTTAAAATTTGATTAAGATTAGGAGGTGTTCTAAAAGTGATATAATCATTTGAACAAATTGTTTTCATCCTTTTAGATATACTAGGTATATAAGAAAGACCGATCCATGCATTATTATTATTAAAGATTTTAGTATTCAAAAAGAAATTAAAAAAAATTAAGAGTTTTATTTAATAAATTATAATCTGATTTGATTAAATCTTTCATATAGATTTCAATAAACAAGGCAAAACTCTCCATACAGTAGTGCCACCCTGTGCCAACCAGAGTAATCAATGGATGCCAGAAGACTTGTGCATAAATCCCTATCTAGTGCCTACTCATCCAATATCCCCAGACTAGTTTATGGCTTGTGGCCTTTGTCAGTGAGGAGCTTTGGAACTGAGAGCACTGCATCTAGATCTTAGGATCTAATGCAATCCTCCAGCAACCACCTTTTATCTCTACTTAACTATAAAACTATGAGAATGAAATTGAAAACACAATATTTGCAACCTAAGCTCAATAGCTTATATAGTTATATTGGTCTGAACTCAGTTCAGCACCCATACATGTTGATGTCTTTGGCTCTTTAACAACCATACCCACCACTATCCTATTAGGCAGGATTGCTGTTAAACCATTAAGCATCACATGATCACTGTCTCTTATACTAACACATAACTGTTTATAAACAATTATGTGCTAGTATAAGAGATGGTGATCATGTGATTTATAGATTTCAATGTTGTGTCTTCTTTCTGTTTCAGACTTATATAACTTAGTCAAGCGTTGGTAGCCTAGTCATCAGCATAGCTGCCTTCCGAGCAGCTGGCCCGCGGTTCATTTCCCGGTCAACACATTTGACATATGTGAAAAAAAACTTACATAACTTAAAGTTTCTATGCAAAAAGCCTTTAAATCCAGCTAATTGATGAGAAATCGGAGTAAAATAATGAGGGTTAATTTCACCGCAAATATTGATAGTCTTTATACTCATTTTATAATTAATTAGACTTTTAATTGATTTTGAGGCACATATTTTAATAAAACATCTAAATCAATAGCTGAATGGTTAATTGCACAAGTTGGTTTTGGAAAATGTGCTATAAAATCTTAATTTGCACGTGCACAAATATTAAATTCACAAATATATAGTCCTTACAACAAACTTGCTTCATTAGATATAACAGAACTTTATGATTCAGTTTCACAAAAATTATCTATTAATATTATTAATAATATTATAATTAATTTAAATTTTAATAAGGACAAAATAAATTTTATTATTGATGCTCTTAAATGGATGGATAATGATATTACAGCACTTTTTAATGGAAAATTTTATACAGTAGAACATAGATGGTTTATGGGATAACCTTTAAATGGGATTATTTGTAGTATAGTTTTAAATAAATTTAAATTAGGAGTTATTCCAAAAAATTTTGCTACAGTAAAATCATCTTTATATATAAGATATATGTATGATATAAACGATGAATTATCTCTTTTATCTTTTTTAGTTTTGGACTATAGAAAATACATTTAATGGCATAAAGTTTTTAAATATGTATATTCAACATTCAAATTGACAAACAAATTATAAAATGAGTATAACCACGTGGGCTTTGAACATTCTATCATCAGATGTTCAATGGTATGGATGGCTGAAGGTTGGAGTAGTTTGAAGTCTGTCCATCAAAGTATGAAGATTGGCTATCTTAATATAAAGCTGAGTACTGATTGTATATATGTGTGGAGATGATAACCTGGACCAACTGATGAGTGCTGGTTTATCATAACATACTTATATTGGTGATTATTTATCTTGTCAACATGTGCGTGATCAGGTGGGTCAGCAATATAAGATGGCACTGAGAGTTGTGGGTCGTGTGAAAGTATGAGTTTGATTGAGATTTAATTAAATCAAATAATAATTAAAATTTATTAAATAAAACTCTTAATTTTTTTTATTCATCTTTGAATACTAAAAACTTTAATAATAATAAAGCATGAATCAGCCTTCCTTATATACTTAATATATCTGAAAGGCTGAAAACAACTTGTTTAAATGATTATAATAGCAGTTTTAGAACGCCTCATTATCTTAATCAAATTTAAGCAATACTAAAGAAAAAATATCCCCAAACCAATCTTTATAAATAGTTTAGAAAGTTAAATGTAATTGCCAAGCATTGTTAACCGAGAGGTCAGTGCAGCCACCTTGCAAGCAAGTAGTTGGTTGCAGATGGTTGTGGGTTTGCCTCCCAGCCAATGTTATCACATATGGAAAAATTAAATGTAATTAACCAACATGCAATGCAAATTTATTACGATGAATCTCATGCCAATTGTGCTATAAGATAGGCACAACATAAATATTTATATAAGCATGCTGAAACAGACTCTAATGTTAAATCTATAGTTTTGGAACATGAAATAAATCTGGATATAATTTTGCTCCTATTACTATTGGTGTTGTTTATACTGAATGTAATGATTGAAAAAGAAAATATAAATAGGCATAGTTCATAGCAAATAATATCAATTCAGAAAACAAGAAAGACTCAAGCACTGCATTATCAGAAAAAGAAAATATAAATAGGCATAGTTCATAGCAAATAAGATCAATTCAGTAAACAAGAAAGACTCAAGCACTGCATTATCACATAAATGCAATGTTTAATTTTAATGTGTATATTTTATTTTATTTATATATTTTTATTGTAGTTCTATGATTACGACCAACTGGTCGAAAGCAATCATTAGATGTCTATTTTACTAAAAAATTTTAAGCTTTCCTGGATAGTTTCCATTATATTATTATTACTATAGAAATAATATAAATAAAAATTATCACTTGATTTCCAACATATTTTTGAGAAGAGAACAGCTATAGGAGTAAATATTTTTTAAAGTTATCAAAGTTAAATTGAAGATAGCTTTAATTAGCTAAATACAATATTTTCTGTTGCATATCAAAATATCTAAATATATATGTATGTAGATGTGTGGCAAGAGTGATAATATCTTATGTAAAAAAAGTGAGTCAATTGATGCATAATTGTTGTAATTGTATGAAAGGAAATTATACTTAAATATATATGTTCCATGTCATCAATAAAGTACAAATATTTCACAACAAAATATGAGATAGACAGTTTAGAGATAAACATGACAGTTTACAGAATCATTACTGAGTTATAAACAATGAGGATTGCCAATTCCTCTACAAGCTTTATGATAAATGCTTAGTCAGAGCCAGCACTTAAAATATCTTGGTCAAGAACTCCCTTCCTCCAAACCCTGACCATGGTTTTGTGCTTTGAGCCTCAGAGAGGTGTCAGGGTAGGTTCAGACACTAGAACCTATCCTGACACCTCTCTGAGAAGTGCCAAAGCACGAAACCATGGGCAGGGGTTTAGGGGGGTTCCTGACAGAGATATTTTAAGTGCTAGCTCTGGCTAAGCATTTATCATAAAGCTTGTAGAGGAATTGGCAATCCTCATTGATTATAACTTACAAGCTTAAGAGATAGGGTCATGTGATCTATGACTCTTATTTTGACTATTACTGAGTTATGTTAGTGAAATGCAACTTTTAACAAACAAAGTTCAAAGCAAGTTTATTTTAATAATGCATTTTGTTAATTCAAAGTAAGCATTTGTTAAATAAAATATAATTAAAGAATATCATGTTTCCTTTGTGAATAGGCTTGACACTATTAGAAGATGACTAAAAGCAAATTCATTCTTATTGGGGGTATCTCTAGTAACATTTTAAGATCCCACACTGGTTTGTCACCATATGTAGTAAAAGATACATGACTTCTAATGTGTGATCTTAAAATCTTCTGTAAATCCAAGAAGTTTTATTTTTTTATTCTGTGTAATTTATAATACTTTAACAGAAATCACAATAATCACCAGCCAGATTCACCATTTTGTATCATAAAATTTATATAAAATTAAAACTTTACATTCTCTCTCATAAAACATGAATTCATAAAAGATAGATGAATAAAAACTCCAGCTTGAAATTATAGAGATTCATGGTCATTATTAAGTATGAAAGCTACATGAAAATTGTAATATTTAATCATAGTATAATACCTGTGTGTTGGTTTTTACATATAGCAAATTATGCAATCCATTTATATTAGTGGTTTCCAACATTTTTTTTTGGCTGCACCCCATATAAGCATCTGTAAAATTCTGATCCTTTCTCCCCGTATCATATAATTTTTATTATTCAAAAAGTGAACTTTGAATCCATATGGAGAAAGCCTAAAAGACCATTAACAAAAGGGCAGTTGAAGTACAATGGAAATTCAAGCCAATTATCTTGGTCCAAGTATCATAAGGAGTAAAGGTTATCTAAATAGAAAAGATACTGAAAAGAAAATGGTATGGAAAGAGGAAAATTAAAAAAAAACATTCTTAATTTATGAATAATAAGATATAAGAACAATAAATGAGCTTTCAAATTCACTGCCAATAAGTCAAAAAAATGTCAAAAAAAATTCATTGTTAACAACTCATTCTGAAATTGTATCCCTTAAAAGTTAAATGATCTTCCCTGTGGGTCATGTGACCCATGTTGGAAACCATTGATTTATACAAATATAAACAGAACTATTATTATGATTCTGTCTGAAAATATAAAATTAAATTGTAATAGTTTTATTTTAAAAAATTGTTAACATAACTACAAACTAATTATATGATTTGAATTAAAGTAAACTAATATCAAATTTTATTTTACCTTCACTTCGTAATTAATAATAAGCTGATTAATGTAATAATTTGTAGGCTTTTTTATATATATTCTAATTTACAGACTTAGCGCTTTCAGAGTCCTTGTTTCTCCATATTCATAGTCTTTTCAGATTATTAGTTATATGTAAATGTATGCAAATTGATTCCTATATCATCCATTTTTTAGAAATGGTGAAACAAGTGTCTCTTCTGTTTAGTGATTTGGCATCGCTGGTGATGAAACAAGCTTCCTTACAGAAGAAATTTAAACTGGGATTTAGAACCCCTCCAAACACCAATAGGCTTATTAATAATACTGAAGATAAAATAAACATAGGATGTGATTCGGTTTATTATGGAGAAACTTGTGCCACAGTGGGCAATAGATTGGCTCAGCACAAATATGTACATACAAGAGCAATAACTAAAAAAGAAGGCAGTTCTGTATTTGCTGACCATCAGCAGGAGCTCAACCACAGATTTGAGCCCTCCAAGGCTGATATTTTATGTATAGAAAGAAATGATATCAAGAGAAAGGTTAAGGAAGCTTGTTTCATCACCAGCGATGCCGAATCAATAAACAGAAGAGACACTTGTTTCACCATTTCTAAAAAATGGATGATATAGAAGGCAATTTTCATACATTTTCATATAACTAATAATCTGAAAAGACTATGAATATGAAGCAACAAGGGCTCTGAAAGTACTAAGTCTGTAAATTAGAATATATATAAAAAAGCCTACAAATTATTACATAAAAAGTTTCACTGCTGCACATCAGAGTATGAACTAAATAAAATTAATAGAAGTCTAAGTATTATTACCCACAGTAAAAAGGTAAGACAAACCAAAAGGGCAGGAAAAACTGTCTTTGTTTTGTGTAAATATGTTTTCTTAATTATTTAATGATATAATATCACTTAATATCAATGTGATTTGTACATACATAATTTTATAAGATTTTGTGAGAAGCCCTGGATCTGGGAGCGATGTGCAGTTAGATCTTTGAATCTAATGCTCTTTTCCAGCAACTATATTTCACCTATTTAGTCAACTACAAAGCAATGAACCCAAATTGAAAACACAATAATATTTTCAATCCAAAGTACTTTTATTCAATATTTATGTCATTTATCGGTTGGATATGTCAGGTGTAGTTTTCGGTGGTTTTTACATTTAAAAATGGCCATGAGCACAAACTAAATCAGCACCCATTGACACCATATGAATTTATTAGTAATAGCTATCAAAATTATAGAATCTGATCTTAATTTTTGTGACTAAATTTGCCTGAAGTTTTTGACATATTACTGTGAAAAGATAAGGACTAACAAAATGAATAATTTTTCCCAACAAAATTTAAGAAAATCAACATTTTATTGTAATTTATAACTAAAAGTTATGAGTACTTGAAAATTGAATATAAACAATACTCCAAAATCAAAAATTGAACCAATGTGTGAAAAGTCAGGATAAGTGTTTAACCTACTCAACCATGCATACACAACTTGCTTTATAGTAATTTTAAATAATTGGTTTAGCATAGCTGATGTTAAACATTTATTTTGGAATGATTTAGAAATATAGCTTTACACTGGACATTGAAATCAAGTCATTCTTTAAAATGCTTCATACATTAAAAATCTCACATAAGAAACAAGTAACTATAATGATTTTTTATGATTAAAAACTTTTTTAATTTCCTTAAATTCAAATAAAAAAAATTTAAAATTGAAAAAAAAAATTTAATGAATAAACATTTTAATTTTAAAAAAGTAATAACTTGTGAATAAATATACTGTGTATTAAAAATGCTACATATATCATTTCCAACCTTCTTATACTGATGATGACTGCAGAACAGTTGAAACTATAAGAGTAAAGTTTTGATGTAAAAAATAGTATCGTTAAGTGTATAAGAAGCTTGAAAGTGGTATGATATGTAAGTATAGAAATCAATAAATAAGAAAAGGATGAAGAAAATTGTAATAAAAATGTGTTACTATAATTTTTTTAAAATGATAATTTCTCATTTTACAATCCACCATTTTGAATCTCATGTAAATTGCTAATCAAGTCATTAAATTAAAATGAAACATCAAAAAATAATAATTTAACTCAATGAGTAATTTAAAATTCATTATTAGCACATTTTATGTTATATTATATTAAGTTTTTTTATTTATGTAATTATCTAATAAATAAAATTCTGAATTTGTTTGCAGAGCTATTTTTTAAAGCTCAGTTTGTGGATTTACTTATTTTACATAAATGCAATCAAAATTATATAAAAATTAGATAAAAAATATAATGTACACTTTATTACTATAGTTTGAATAATATAAATGATTAAATCTTTTTTGTTTATTGATAATACTCTCTTTCATTATGATCATTAATTGCATAGTGCACACAATCATTTTTCCCATTTATTTTACCAAAAGTAATTTTGTTTTAGGACAGCAATATGTTTTATTTGGACAAAATTACCATTTAAATAATTTTTAATTTAAAATTTATTGAATGAATGTATTTTACGTGATGTTAAATATTAAAATTTATTACTAATACAGTATAATTGTATGTGATCAAAGTATGATTTTACATATTAGACTGGACAAAATTTCAGCAATGCCCTCTAGGAATAAATATAAAGTTTGAATTTCAAACAGCATGATTTTCAGTTATGCTATTTGAAGTTCAGACTGTATTTATTTTCAGAAGGCAATGCTGATAAAATATAAGATTTGGAAGGGTGATTTGAATAATCTGTATTTGAATTTTCAGCTAGCACTATGCACTGGTATATTTAATTGGGTAAAATTTTTATTTTTTCCTTTTACAATCATTAACGATGTAAATCTTTACTTAGGCTATGTCATAAATTAAAGAATAAATTGTCTTGCAACCATATTGAATACAATTTACATAGGTACAGCAATTATATTTTAATTCTATAATCAAAACATAATTATTGTATACTGAATAACAAGTAAATGCTATATTATATTGTACTTTTTTAACATTAATGCCTTATTTTATTTTCAAATGCCAGGTCTTTCATAAAGTCACCACGACCAATTACACAAGTGATTACAATGTTAAAGTAAGATGGATAATATTTCAAAATTTTCAATTTCTTTATAGATTTGTACAGCAACAATTAGATTATGTAATGATACTAAGAAAGTCAACACTGAGAAGGGTGTAAGACAGGGTGACTCCATATCTCCAAAACCTTTTACAGCAGTGCTGCAAGAGGTATTTTGTGGATTAAAATGGAATGCTAACGGAGTGAAAGTAAATGGAGATTATTTAAATCATTTAGATTTTGCAGATGATGTAGTTGTTTTTGCAAATAATGCTTCAGAGCTGCAGGAAATGTTGCAAAAGTTATCAGATGAAAGTATGAAAGGAGTAAAGATAAATGTTAAAAAGACTAAAGTAATGTTCAATGGATTTTCTCAAAATATAAAAATAAAGATTGATTATGATCATTTAGAAGAAATTAACAGTTACAAATACCTTTGTCAGATTATTAATACAGATGGAAACATAATGGATGAAATTAATCATAGAATTAAACTTGATCGGAGTGTTTTTTGTAGAAATAACTTGATACTAAAAGGAAATATGCCTATGTGTTTGAAAGAGAAGGTTTTTAATAAATGTGTTTTACCAATTTTTACTTATTGATCTGAGACTTGGACACTTAATAGAAGAGCAATACAATATTCAAACCACTCAAAGATGCATATTGGGAGTAATAAGAAGAGATCGAAAATGCAATATATGGGTAAGAGAACAAACAGGTGTTACTGACCTCATTGAAAAAATTAAAAGACTGAAGTGGAGTTGGGCTGGAAATATTGCCAGACGAGATGATAATAGATGGAAACTTGAAATCTTAAACTGGATTCCAAGAAATTGTAAAAGACCCAGAAAGAGACCATGTGTGAGATGGATGGATGAAATAAGAAAGTGTGCAGGGATGATGTGGAAAAAAGAAGCTAAAGATCGGAGAAGATGGACTGAACTTGGAGAGACCTACATCCTGCAGTAGACTGATAATTATTGATGATGATGATAGTGAATAATTGATTATAAATTTAAGCAATAGGTACAAATTGAATAGAACTACTATGGCAAATCCTTATATAAACGTCTGTTGTATGCACTAAAATGGAAGTGTAATTGATATTACATATTCTAAATAAAAAGTAAAATGTAAGCAGAGAAATAAGATACATTTCCTTTTTATAATGTATATATTAAATGTGTCAATAATAATAAATCTAAAGAAACATTACATAAAAACTGCAATTAAGTACGTTAATAGAGAAATTATATATATTTAAAGCTAAGTACTATTAAGTTGAAAATTTCAATTTCCAATTGAAGTCATAAACAGATGTCACCCTCTTTTGCTATTATCGCAATTTTCTTTTATTATCTACTTCAATTATTTTAGTAATTCTTTGTTTTCATTTTAAAGTGAACAGTAATATTAGACATCTATTAAAATAATAAAAAGAAAATGAGACGTTGTTAATTACATTTTTCTTTATTTATTAGAAAATAAAAAAAAATTACAAAAACATCTACTTCACACACACACATAAACATATAAAACAAAATAGCTAGCCCATGGTAGAAAAAGGCGTTTACAAAAGTCTCAAGAGAGATAATGAAAGGGGGGGGGGGTTATTTAGTAGAATTGATAACTGATAGGTTAAGAGAGTTTAATTTTATTAAGGTCTTTATTTGTTTTATTCTCTAACTCAGAATTACTAAACACACATTTAGAAGCTAATAATTGGTTTATATAATATCCAGCAACCTAAAAATAAATCCGAAGCCTGCTGTAATTTGAGAAGCAAGGAAAAAGTTTTATTGTAGTCATTAACAAACATTGATAATTAAATAAAACTAAAGTATTGACAAATTATAATTATGCAATAAAAACTAGCTATAATTTTTGAAGGTTTTAATAATAATTTATTATTTTTATTAAATTGTGCATATATATATAGTTATAATAATAATATAAAAAAGAAGTATTGTCTAGGTATGAATAAAAGCAAAAACCTCGAAAAAGATTAGCTTTTATATAATTCTAAGGCAGTATGTAATTTGCGTATACTGAATGTTTTTTATATGTAAACAGAGGGATTTGAACTCGGGATTTTTCAGTCTATCATAATCCACTTCATCTCAAGATACACACGATGACACACATGTATTTATTTCACACGTGTGTGGTCATATGTATCAGTTGCTTAAGATAGACTAGAAGATAAGTAGATTGAGAAATCCCGAGTTCAAATCCCTCTATTAGCTTTTATATGTTATTATCCAGAAAAGCGTAATGGCATGGTAGAGTGAAGATGGACTTAAGATAATGATGTCGGAGAACTTATATAATGGTCCACAATCATAAGAGTAGTACATCCATCTGTTATTTTCATAACTTTGATTTGAATCATTATTAGCTAAAACTTGATGAATGATATTACAAACCCAAAGATTTAAAATTTATCACCAAAACATAACATGATCCTTTTGAACAATTAATCATTTGATTATTTTTATTCATTTTTGTAATATTAAGTTGAAAACCAACTTTTACATAATTGATTATTAATTTATTGATTTCCTTATTAATTATTAATTAATTTATTAATAATTAATTATTAATTTATTAACTGATTATTATATTAATTTATAAATTAATATATTTACATTTGTTACTATCAATTCATTGAATTTTAAAATTACTTCATAGTAAATCGAAGGATTTCAGATTGTTTATTTATACATAATATTTAGTGAATTAAATGCGAAGATGTTTAAAGCTTCACAGTCTTAGGTCAAAGGGCTTGAGGCTGGCTTATTTATTTATAAATTTAAGTAGAGAGGTAGGTGATACCATCTTTTTCTTATAAAATCTCTGCCTTGTGTTTTGACTTGAGAGTTCCCTGTGCAGTCATTATTACATCTGATTGACTATCATATAAGTGTTTTTAAGGCACATCTTACAATGGTTTCAACCTTTCATGTTATTGTTATATAATCTGCTTGTGCTTAATAAATTAATATATTTACATTTGTTACTATCAATTCATTGGATTTTAAAATTACTTTGTAGTAAATCAAAGGATTTTATGTTGTTTATTTATATATAATATTTAGTGAATTAAATGTGAAGGTGTTTAAAGCTTCATGCTCTTAGGTCAAAATGCTTGAGGCTGGCTTATTTATATATAAATTTAAGTAGAGAAGAAGATGGAACCATCTTTTTCTCATAAAATATCTGCCTTGTGTTTGACTTGTGAGTTTCAGGTGTAATCATTATTACATCTGATTGGCTGTCATATAAGCATTTTTAAGGTGCATCTTACAAAGGTTTCAGTCTTTCTCATTATTATAATTGATTATTGTAATATGCAAAACTATTAAAAATATATTTTTTAACTCTAAGAAATCTATATTAAATAATAACATTTCTATGCAAAATGATTGTAATGATGATAGTAACAACAGTTCATATATAATGAGATATTATTTTATATAGTGCTGTTTTTTATGTAATAGTAATTGATCAAACTATCATATTATTCCAAGATTCATTAATTAAAAACTAAAGTTATATTGATAAGTATATAAATATTGGGAGATAGAATAGTAAAAGTATGAATAAATTAATAGATAATTATAAATTAAGAGATGATATAAACAGAACCAAAGAACATAACAATGCAGTTAATAGATGAGATGATAAATCTGCTTTATACATTTATTACTTAACATAAACATTAAAAGCATAAAGCTAAACTAGTCAATAAATAATCAAAATTACCCCAAATTCACAACTCAACCAGACTAATCAAGAATATAAATTCTAAAACACCAACAATGATTCCACTGCTACAAGAAGACTTCTCAAATGTAAAGAACTACAAAATAACATATTTAAATTAAACAATATCCACAATAGCACTTACTTCCCTTACACCATTAATATTAAAAGATCATAAATTTCTAACAATAAAGATTATTTAATTCTTCTTTTTATTTCATTTCTCTCAAAGATGACAATCTTAGCTTTATCAAAATTAAAAGTGTAGCCTGTATCTTTAATATTAATATTAAGGGTATATGGGAGGTAAGTGGAATTGTGGGTAAAGTTTAGTTTAAATATGTTGTTATTTTGTAGTTCTTTACACTTGAGAAGTCTGCTTGTAACAGTGAAATCATTGGTAGTATTTTACAGTTTACTTTTTGGCTAGTCTGGTTGAGTTATGAATTTGGAATAATTTTGATTACTTAACATAAGATCATAAAATAGATGGTACAAAAATGTTAAATCCTTAAATTACATTAAAGGTAAAAAAAAGTCAAATACATAAAACATATTACATTAAGCATAATTTAAATATTTGTATGAACATTTATCAATAAATTTAATTAACAACTGGTAAATTAAAATGAGTGGAAAATTATAGAAAATAGTATATATAAAGTTGTATAATGTATATGTATAATGTATGTATTATTTATTCTGTATATTGTTATGTTATATAGTAAATTCTTTGATGTTATTTGATCTCTGTATAAAGATTTTAGTCTATTTTATTGATGTTTTCTTTTGTTATTACTATTATTTTACTTCCATTACTTCCAAGAGATTGTAAAAGACCCAGAAAGAGACCACATGTGAGGTGGATGGATGAAATAAGAAAGTGGGCAGGGGTGATGCAGAGAACAGAAGCTAAAGATCAGAAAAGATGGATTGAACTTGGAGAGACCTTCATCCTGCACTGGATTAATAATGATTGATAATGACTGAACACTTGATGATGTTCATTTGTAATAATTGATTAATGTTAAAATAGATGCTTAACATTTGAAAAGGGCACAAAACCATGTGCTGAACAAGGTGTAATTATTATTAATATATATATATTGCAGGTTTTTTTTTCATATGTCATAGCATCGGCTGGGAGGCGAACCCGCAACAATCATCTGCAAACAACTGCTTACTTGCAAGGAAGCTGCGCTGACCTCTCAGCTAACAATGCTAGACTATATATATATATTGCTGTTGTATATAATATTTTCTATTTATTATTTTTTATAAGAAGGAACAGCATAATGGATTTCATTAATTCAATTTGGGTGATGTATCTTTATATATTTAAAAACCAACAAATAAGAAAATACATTTAAAGATGATCTGGCACATATTTAGGTCAATGCTTTATGGATGGTTGCCAGCTTAAAAAAACCATTTACTGAATTGATTCAAAATGAAAATGTTGTGCTTAAATGTCACACGGTTTCTAAAGCAATAAGAAACAATAGAGAATTCTATATATAAATAAACAATTAATAAAAAAAAAATTTACATTAATTTTTAGGTGAAAAAAAGCATAAAAATAAATCATTTATTAAATTAAAGAAATAGTTAGTTACTTGGGAGGTCATGTGAATAAAAAGAAAAAATAGGCAGATTGAAAGAACAATACAGTGAAACTGCAAACTTCACTGCATCAAAATACATTATTTTAATTATATATCCCAAAATAATATAAAAAAAAAACAAATAAAAATGTAAATAAACAGCAAAAGAAAACAATGAAATTCACAAAGTTAATACATTTTACAATATTCTATTAGAACATCACTTTTTATTTCAGAACAAATATAAAAATTAAAAATAAAATTTGTAAATAAATTTTAAATTATGTCAAAATAAGAAACCTGAATCAATACTAAAAAAGACATCTGATTGCCAATACTATGATGAATGTATTATATGTGTAGATTATAAAATTACAATATGTGTAATTATAGTAAAGCCATGAACCACACTGCATCAAAGTACACAACATCAATTATAAGCTATCTAATAAAAAATATAAACAAACAAAACTAAATAAACAAACAAAAAATATTGGAATTTGTAAATTTAATATATTTTACAATGTGAAAGTAACAATTTGTCTATTTCTGAACACAGCTTGCAGTCACATTAAAAAAAATGTAAACATATTTTACAATATAATTCAAAATACCATATGCAACCATATTTACTAAGAATATTTTTTCAGTTTATGTTAAAAGCATACTTTATTGTTCCTTTACTATTCTTTTCAAATTTTTTGTATGGAATATTGCATAATAAAATGTTTTCTATGCTTAATACTAAAAGTTTTATAAAATATTTAAACATACTAAACATTAATACTGACTTAAAAACATCAAACCAATTGGAAAGATTCTATTTTATTGACAACAAATCTAATATTGCATATATGTAAGAGAAAAAAATTATTGGGCAAAAGGATATTTCCAAGAGCATATTTAATAGTTACATTTTCATTTACCATTGTCAAACTCCCTCCACTCACAACTTTGATGCCATCCATTTCAGATAAATACACTAATGATTATTACCAATCATTTTCGAAACTAGAGATTATCTCTAGCACAAATATAAACTTTAAACCTCAGTTAAAGATTAATATAATTAATGTCAGACATTTTTTTATTTTATATATTTAAAAAATAAAAATATGTGCAGTTAGTTTTTTTTAATTTTTATTGTTTGAGTGAAACACATTCAGTTAAATATAAGTAAAGATGTCTCTTCAATTTATTATTAATAAGTATATTATTACTATTTTAAAGTTTTGTATATACTATTATCTTAATTTATATATGCATATTATGCATATTAAAAACATCTGTGTTATATAAGTACTCTACACTTGCAGTTCAATAAACAATACTTATTTTATTTTAATCAACATTATATGATACATACTTTTATACAGGGAAATTTTGAAACAATATTTAGAATAGCTCATAGTTTTATTGACTATTCATTCTGTGTTTAGATATATCATGCCTTTTACATTTCTGTATATGGTTCAAAAGTAAAAATATTTATTGATCTATGATTACCTTTTATTTGATTGGATATTTCTACATAAAGTATAATGGATTAAATAAATAGCTGAATATAATTGTATATTTTACATAATAAACATATATAAAATATATCTTTAATGTACTGGATACCATTTTTAATTCATTGATTTCTAAGGTAATATAAATACTAGGGAAAATATAATTATAATATTAAATCATTTATGCACTTTATTACTGTTTCACAATGCTTTATTTACAAGCCTCTTTGACAGTTTCAATTGCCCAACAATCTTCTTCAGAATTACAACATCATACAAATACAATATATAAATATAAATATAAATATACTTGAACATATAATTTACTCTTTATATGTACATCTTATAGTCATTATTTAATTATTACACCTTTTTAATATTATATATCAGGGGTGTTCAACAAGTTGATCGTGATCCACCGGTCGATCACAAAGCTATTTGATCGCGAGGCCAATCTGGCAAGAGCTGTCGGGTAAGGATTTAAACAAATTAAATCAAGACTTTAAAGGTTTTTTTTGTTATTTTGTTTTTGTTCTATTTTTTTTTTTCAGTTCTAGATAGGTGAAGTCCACTAAACCATATTATTATTGAAAATAATATTTTTAATGTAGCTAATTTGAATTAATACATATTGTTAATAATTACTCATGTTGCTTTAATTCCCCTGGACATGAGTTTTTTGACTGTTAAATAATTATTTATTAGGTAGACATATAAAAATAGTATGTATTTCACACCTCCCTCCACTTAGAGTATGCTTATGACAACAAGTCAATCGCCTATGACAACAAGTCGATCACAATACATTTTAAAAATAAAAAGATCTTATGAACACAAAAGTTGGCCACCCCTGTTCTATTTATATATTTTACTCTTTTTACATTCCATATTTATCAATTACTTCCTATAATCATATATATTCTATTTTTTTTATTTTACTCTTATTACTTTTTTAAATATTTAACTCTAACTTTATAGCTTTTATATTTTACATTATAATTAGTCATTTTAATTAAAATTAAATATTTACAATTTACTTTAATCTATGATATTATTTTTTTAAACATATTTTTACCCACCTTTCACTTATATATCAGGATTTTTCAGTCTATTTGTCCTCTACTTCATCTCAAGATACACATGATCACACACATGTATTTATTTCACACGTATGTGGTCATATGTATCAGTTGCTTAAGATAGAGTCATGCTTGCAAACTGATAGAAACTTTTTGCATAAACGCTTGGAGTCAGTGTTTAGATCTAGTTTCTAGCTCTATCCTTCACTGATGATAGCAAATTAGCTTGAAATCAGCTGATCTGAGGGTGGGCAAATGAAAGAGATAGTGAATTCTGACTCCTTTGACGTTTATGTAAACAAATATATGCTTGTTCGGTGGTTTTAGTAAAACGCCATCTATTGATCATAAATACAAGCGACAGCAAGTTAACGTGATTATAACTTGTCTTTGTTTTTCATAAATGTACCTTTAAAGATTTTTACAATAATATATATTGCAGAGGCTTTGACTATGTGGTGAAACTGAACTGAGATCAGACCCATGTAGCTATCTGGCTTGTTAGGCTGGGTTTGAAGACTTTACTGGTCTGAAAAATTCATGCTTGCAAACTGATAGAAATTTTTTTGCATAAACGCTTGGAGTCAGTGTTTAGATCTAGTTTCTAGCTCTATGCTTCGCTGATGATAGCAAATTAGCTTGAAATCAGCTGATCTGAGGGTGGGCAAACAAAAGAGATAGTGAATTCTGACTCTTTTGACGTTTATGTAAACAAATATACGCTTGTTTGGTGGTTTTGGTAAAATGCCATCTATTGATCATAAATACAAGTCACAACAAGTTAACGTGATTATAACTTGTTTTTGTTTTTCATATATATATATATATATATATATATATTGCTGTTGTATATATTTGCTATTTATTATTTTTTATATGAAGAAAGCAGCATAATGGATTTCATTAATTCAATTTGGCTGATGTATATCCCCCCTATGCCAGCTCTGTAAAACTGACAATGAAACCCTCTAGCACTTCCTACTTACATGTCCCTTTCTGCTTGGAGTGAGACATGTCATCAACTCCTGCCTTTCATCACACATGAACACCATCTTCAACCTCCAAGAATCCATAGAAACAGAGGTCTTTTCAACCATTAGACTATCAGTTTTCCTCATCTATGCACTCTGGTTGCTCCGATGTGACATTATTTTTGACCAGAGAGTACACTCAGTGAATCAAAAGCTATTGGACCTAATTCACGCTCTCAAAACCAGAGATACCAAATGAGCCCCACCTCCATTCCTCACAGACACTTGGGCAATCCTCCAACTCTCATCCTCTCAGCCTCTGCCATAGGACTCAATCATTTAAATGTTTGTGACCCATGCAGTGCTTGTTCAATGAAGTCATGCATCTTAGACTGGCCTGGACTACACACCCTCTCCCCTTTCCACTTCCCATTCCCTTTCCACATGTACCCTTCCACTCTTACCATGTTGCTCCTGAAATTTCAATTTACCACATAATCACCCCCTTGTAAACCTTTTTCTAGCTGTATTTGTAACTGGTTTTTTTTTGATGAATAAACTTTCATCACTGAAAAAAAAAAAACAAATAAGGAAATACATTTAAAGATGATCTGGCACATATTTAGGTCAATGCTTTATGGATGGTTGCCAGCTTAAAAAAACCATTTACTGAATCGATTCAAATTGAAAATGTTGTGCTTAAATGTCACACTGTTTCTAAAGTAATAAGAAAAAATAGAGAATTATATATATATAAACAATTGATGA
Source organism: Epiperipatus broadwayi (assembly GCA_028023455.1). Taxonomy (NCBI): domain Eukaryota; kingdom Metazoa; phylum Onychophora; class Udeonychophora; order Euonychophora; family Peripatidae; genus Epiperipatus; species Epiperipatus broadwayi. The sequence continues at coordinate 20,004 of JAQFVV010007690.1, forward strand.
AAAAAATAATAATAATTTTTAGGTGAAAAAAAGCATAAAAATAAATCAGTTATTAAATTAAATAAATAGTTAGTTACTTGGGAGGTCATGAATAAAAAGAAAAAAGAGGCAGATTGAATATAACAATACAGTGAAACTGCAAACTGCACTGCATTAAAATACATTATTTCAATTATATATCCCAAAATATTATAAACAAATAAAAATGTAAATAAACAACAAAAGAAAACATTAAAACTCACAAAGTTAATACATTTTACAATATTCTATTAGAACATGACCTTTTATTTCAGAACAAATATAAAAATTAAAAATAAAATTTGTAAATAAATTTTAAATTATGCCAAACTGCAAACTGCACTCCATTAAAATACATTATTTCAATTATATATCCCAAAATATTATAAACAAATAAAAATGTAAATAAACAACAAAAGAAAACATTAAAACTCACAAAGTTAATACATTTTACAATATTCTATTAGAACATCACCTTTTATTTCAGAACAAATATAAAAATTAAAAATAAAATTTGTAAATAAATTTTAAATTATGCCAAAATAAGAAACCTGAATCAATACTAAAAAAGACATCTGATTGCCAATACTATGATGAATGTATTATATGTGCAAATTATAAAATTACAGTATGTGTAATTATAGTAAAGCCAAGAACCACACTGCATCAAAGTACACAACTTCAATTATAAGCTATCTAATAAAAAATATAAACAAACAAAACTAAATAAACAAACAAAAAATATTGAAATTTGTAAATTCAATATATTTTACAATGTGCAAGTAACAATTTGTCTATCTCTGAACACTACATGCAGTCACATTAAAAAAATGTAAACATATTTTACAATATGATTCAAAATACCATATTTAATCATATTTACTAATAATAGTTTTTAAGTGTATGTTAAAAGCATATTTTATTGTGCCTTTACTATTCCTTCTAAATTCGTTGTACAATATATTGCACAATCAAATGTTTTCTAAGTTTTGTAAAATATTAAAACATACTAAAAGTTAATACTAAACATCAAACCAATTGGAAAGATTATATTTTATTGATAACAAATCAAATATTGCATATATGTAAGAGAAAAGAATTATTGGGCAAAAGGATATTTCCAAGAGCATATTTAATAGCAATTAATGTTAGACATTTTTCTATTTTATATATTTAATTAACAAAAATATGTGCAGTTAGTTTTTTTTTATTGTTTGAGTGAAACACACCCAGTTAAATATAAGTAAAGATGTCTCTTCAATTTATTATTAATAAGTATATTATTACTATTTTAAAGTTTTGTATTACCTTAATTTATATAGGCATACTATGCATATTAAAAAGCATCTGTTATATAAGTACTCCATACTTGCAGTTCAATAAACAATACTTATTTTACTTTAATCAACTTTATATGATACATACTTTTATACAAGGAAATTCTGAAACAATATTTAGAATAGCTCATAGTTTTATTGACTATTCATTCTGTGTTTAGATATATCATGCCTTTTTACATTTCTGTATGTGGTTCAAAAGTAAAAATATTTATTGATCTATGATTACCTTTTATTTAATTTGATATTTCTACATAAAGTATAATGGATAAAATAAATAGCTGAATCATTATCAACCATTATCAATCCACTGCAGATGAAGGTCTCTCCAAGTTTAATCCATCTTCTCCAATCTTTAGCTTCTCTTTTCCACATCACCCCTACACATTTTCTTATTTCATCCATCCATCTTACATGGGGTCTCCTTCTGGGTCTTTTACAATCTCTTGGAATCCAGTTTAAAATTTCAATTGTCCATCTATTATCATCTCTTCTAGCAATATGTCCAGCCCAACTCCACTTCAATCTTTTAATTTTTTCAATGAGGTCAGTAACACCTGTTTGTTCTCTTACCCATACATTGCGTTTTCGATCTCTTCTTGTTACTCCCAACATACATCTCTCCATACTTCTTTGAGTGGTCTGAAGTCTCTGTATTGATCTTCTATTAAGTGTCCAAGTCTCAGATCCATAAGTAAGAACTGGTAAAACACATTTGTTAAAAACCTTTCTTTTCAAACACATAGGCATATTTCCTTTTAATATCAAGTTATTTCTACCAAAAGCACTCCAACCAAGTTTAATTCTATGATTAATTTCCTCTATTATGTTTCCATCTGTATTAATAATCTGACCAAGGTATTTGTAACTCTTAACTTCTTCTAATTCATCATAATCAATCTTTATTTTCATATTTTGAGCAAATCGATTAAACATTACTTTAGTCTTTTTAACATTTATCTTTAGTCCTACTTTCCTACTTTCATCTGATAACTCCTGCAACATTTCCTGCAGCTCGGAAGCATTATTTGCAAAAACAACTACATCATCTGCGAAATCTAAATGACTTAAATAATCTCCATTTACTTTCACTCCTTTAGTTTCCCATTTTAATCCACAAAACACTTCTTGCAGCACTGCTGTAAAAAGTTTTGGAGATATGGAGTCACCTTGTCTTACACCTTTCTCAATGTTGACTTTCCCAGTATCATTATGTAATCTAATTGTTGCTGTTGCATTTTTATAAATATTCTTTAAAATATGACAATATCCTGGATCTATACCTTGATGATCCAATGCTTTAATCACTGAAGAAATGTTTATAGAATCAAATGCCTTTTCATAATCTACAAATCCAAAACATAATGACAACTCATATTCATTTGTCCTTTCTATAACTTCTCTCAATACTTGAATATGATCTACTGTACTAAAACCACTTTTAAATCCAGCTTGTTCTCTTGGTTGGTGAAAATCCAAGGTTCTCTGTAGACGAGTTGTAATTATCTTGGCAAAAATTTTATATAAAACTGATAAAAGGCTGATAGGTCTGTAATTTCTAATATCTTCTTTATCACCTTTTTTAAATATTAATATTATTACTGCATTCTTCCAATCATCCGATACATCTTTATCATTTAGACATTTGGTATATAACTTTGCTAATATTTTTTCTGTTTCTTCACCTGCTTCTTTTAATATATCGATTATAATTCCATCATTACCTGGAGCCTTTCCTTTTTTCATACATTTAATTTCATTTCTCACTTCTTCATTTAAAATTCTGGGCAATTCGGAAGATGTAATAGATATAGGAGGTACTTGTTCTTTATTACTATATAATTCTTGATAAAAATCTTCTACCAATTTCATAATGTCATCCCTCTTTTTAGTAATAATTCCATCTTTTTTCCTTATTGCAGATATAAATTTCCTACCAATACCAAAATGTTGTTTTACATTCTTAAGACTTTTATTTTCTTCTACAGCTTTTCTTGCTAGTTCACAGTTATACTTTCTTATATCATTTTCAACTCTTTTCCGCACCATTTTACAAAATTCGAGATATTCAATTCTTTTTAATGCATCATTCTTGCATATTTTCATATTCCTTCTTTTCTTCATAAGTTCTCTAGTCTCAGTAGAAATTTTATTAGTCAATTGCTGCTTTTTTCTACCAGCTATCTTTGTTGCAGTTTTTAAAAGTGTATCAGTTATTTTCATATTAATTTCATTCAAATCTGAATCATGTTCAAAATCTACTAATACTTGAAACCGATTTGTAAGTTATAATTTAAATTCATTAGAATGTTTCTGAAGATTAGGAATATCAACTGTAAATATAGTTTTTCTTAATAATTTTTGTCTCTCTAGTTTTACATTAACATGTATCTTACCCCTTACTAATCGATGATCACTTCCTGTGTTAAATTTATTAAGAACATTACAATCTCGAAATATGTATTTCCTGTTAGTCAAAATATAATCCAATTCTGCTGTACCTTCATTTGGATGCTTCCATGTCCATTTCCTTCTAACATTTTTCTCAAAAAAAGAATTCATAATATAAAGTTTTTCCTTCTCTGCAAACTCCACAAGTCTATGTCCTCTCTCATTTCTATTACCATAACCAAAATTACCTACAACATTTTCATCTTTCATTTGTTTACCAATTCTAGCATTAAAATCTCCCATAACAATTTTAAAATGTTGTTTACTCTGATCAAAAGCCTTTTGTACATCCATATAAAAATCTTCTACTACTTCATCACTGTGAGAACTTGTTGGGGCATAAACCTGAATTATCTGCATTTGATATCTGCTATTAAGTTGTATAACTAATCTTGCCACTCTGTCTGATACACCATCAATCTCCACAATATTGTTCTTCCACTTTTTATTTATAATGAATCCTACTCCACTTGTATTTCCAATATTTGTGCCTTTATAATAGAGCATATGTCCACTTTTTAAATCAATTGTCTCTTCACCTTTTCTTCTAACTTCACAAAGTCCAATAATGTCCCATTTAATATAAGACAATTTTTCTTATAATTCTTGCAATCTTCCTTCACTTGAAAGTGATCTGCAGTTGTAAGTACCTAAATAAAAAGTCGTCATCAAATGGCAGCCTGGGTCTGCCTCCAGGATATTCTTAGCACCCTCCACCTTCGGCCACCAACCGCTGCCTTGGTTGGTGACTTTACAGCCTCCTGGGATTAAGGGCCATGCTTTATTTTTGTCTGTCATAATTGTATAATTGGGAAAAATCTTTATCATTTACACAAACATTCATTCTGCCTTATCAGGCACTGAGAAGAAAGACCATGGTGTTTCTTGATCTTAAACTCAGAGGTAAAAAGCCAATAAACTCACCACGCTGGCTAATGCATGTTGGTGAGCAGCCCATCCATGTTCGTATACTATATGAATAAACATATAGCAATAACAGCTGCAACGACAAGAACGTATGGAGTGGACATTAGGAATTTGCCCTGCTCGGTTCCTTTAAGGCCTCCAAGAGGAATCAAAGGGTCTCCTTTCAGTTAATAGCAAACTCCTTTCTGCAGCAATAGCTGAATATAATTGAATATTTTACATAATTAACATATATAAAATATATCTTTAATGTATTGTGTATCATTTTTCATTCATTGATTTCTAAAGTAATATAAACACTAGGGAACATATACTTATAATATAATATTAAATCATCTTTGCACTTTATTACTTGACAGTTTCATGTGCTCCCAGAAATATTCTTCAGAATTACAACATAATACAAATACAGTGTATGAGTATAAATATAAATGAACATATCATTTACTCTTTATATGTACATCTTATAATCATTTTTTAATTATTACCTTTTTAATATTATATATTATATATTTTACTCATTTTACATTCTATATTTATCACTTAATACCTCCTATAATCATATATATTCTATTTTTATTTTACTCTTATTACTTTTTTATATATTTAACTCTAACTTTATATATTTTATATTTTAGATTATTATTATTCATTTTAATTAAAATTAAATTTTTTCAATTTACTTTAATCTATATTATTATTTTTTTAAACATATTTTTACCCACCTTTCACTTATATATCCAAATCTCAAATGCTAAATTCAAACTTTAAAATTTTAGTTATACTGTTAGTAGTTCCCTCTTTAAATTTTACATTTATATTTTAAGTGACACTTGCTCTCTATTTTTTAATAATTAAATCTTTTTTTATTATTTATTATTTTATATCCAATTTTTTCAGACCCAAATCTCTATTTAATACTGGCTTAATATTATTAATATAAATAGCCTCTTTTATTTTTCTATCCCTTCTGTTACTTGTAAATTGTATCATCCTCATACAATCTTTCTTAAACTCATGCCCTGTTTCTAATTTATGTAAATATATCAGTGAAATTTTATCATATTTGTTGTAATAGTCTTCTATATATTGAATTTTTTGTTTCTTTTACATAATTTACTTTTATATTATAACTTTGACACTTTTTGCAATTAATTTTATATATTCTATTTATTTCATTAACTGAATTTTTATTATAACTAGATTTTCTAAAATACTAATCATATTTTTTATTTTTATTAACTACTTTAACATTTATTATATTACAAAACTTTTTTAAATTTTACCTATAACTTTATTTAAATTTTTAACATAATTATTCCATCTTTATACCTATATAATTAACTTTATTGCTACTTTTTTCTTCTTTATTTTTATTTATATAATCTATCTTATTTTCTATTAATTTAATATTATCATTTATAAATTTATTTGGATAAATATTTTTAAATTCTTTTATTAAATCTATTTGTTTAACATAGTCTTCTTTACTTGAACAATAATTTACTGCTCTATGAATTCTAGAACATATTGTACTTAGTTTATATTTATATTTGAGTGCCAATTAGTTATATTATTATCTATATTACTTTTCTTATGATTTGATCCTACATTTCCCTTCTTCATATGACTTCATCAATTTTATATGTAAATATGGCAGTATATTATTCTCTTCTTTTTATTTATCTCATATGACATTGTTATATATATTAATGTGTAATGTGATTTCCTCAACAGGGATGTATTTCAGTTATTTACTGAATTAGAGAGCAAAGGCGCATGCTCAATTAGCTTGAAAGGCTGATATTGGAATGAATTAGAGAGCATAAAGAGAAAATTTAAGATTCTGATAAGTTATAAAAATAGTGACGATATTATATTTGTAAAAGACCTAGAAAGAGACCTCATGTGAGATGGATGGATGAAATAGGGATGTATTCTAAACTGATGTGGGGAAAAGAGGCTAGAGATTAGAGAAGATAGAATAAACTTGGAGAGATCTTCATCATGTAATGAACTGATAATGGATGAAATTGATGATAATAATAATATGCAGATACAAAAACAAGTAGACTATGTAAAATAAAGACGTGCATAAGTTTATTAACTAGAATTAAAATGTATATATTTAATCCTAATAAAATTAAACTATCACTTTTATTCACTGGTCATGTAATGTCTGCTATGCTTTATTATTATAAGTATTCAAAATAGAATCTCAGATGGGTTTACATTTTACTATTTACTTGATCACTTCATTACAGCATAAACAGGGAATGAAGAATGTCAATTTTCACATTTTAATAGAAAATTTAATAATGTTACTTTGAAAAATATTTTGGTGAAGAAAGGTAAATCACCACTATTTTAATGAAGGATCAATAATGAAAATGAATTATATACTTTGAATAATACTTCACACCTCAAGATTATACATAATGACATAATTAATATATATATGTGCTCTGCACACAGTTAATGAAGCTGTTAATAAATTGTCAAAATTTTTACTGCCAAGCGCTTTCGGGACAGTCTACAGTCCCATATTCATGCGAGTTATTCTGTTAATAACTGTAAAACTATGCAAATTTTATGCAAATTTATATGCAGATGTTACGTGGACCATTTACGAGATAGGGAATAGCAGGCCTCTCTTCTGTTGATTGCTGATGGGTCAGCCGCAATGAAGTAAGCTTCCCTAACTTTACGTTTGGTGTCGTTTGTTTCAGAGCAAACGACACTGGCTGTGGTAGGTAGAAAAGCATGTCCAGAGTTTCTTTCATGTTCGACAAAAATCGAATTACCTTCAGACTTTGTTTTGGTTTTATTGTAAAGGTATCGGTGTTGAGCTACTCTGGTGGCAATGTTAGTTTTGGTCTCTCCATAATATGTTGCCATGCAATTTCTTTGGGGGCAGGTAATTTTGTACACAACTTGAGGGGTGAGTTCAGGTTTGATCCTGTCTTTGGTATTATTTATCAGTCTATTGGTGTTGGGAGGTGAACGTAAAGTGACTTCAAAGTCACATGATAGTTGATTGATAAGGCTTTTAGCTGTAGAGTGAATGTATGGGATTAAGATTCTTGGTTTGTTTTCTTTCTTGTGGTTGTGGTTTATTTTATAGAAAAATTTGTTGACTTTTCTGTTGATGGATGAATAAGTGTGTCCAATTTTCCTTAAATCAGTTATATAATTGATGACATAATATAATATTTTCCAATATTATATTGACAAGCATACTTAAATTATTGACTTAAAATGTACGTTAATGTGTTAATTATATATGTATTTATTTGGGAAAAACAACAAAATATTAATGACTAATATTTGTTAATTGATTATTGTGCAATTAAAATAATCAGAAATGTATATATGTGTATATTTTTGACAGATAAATATGATAAATAGATGTGGCTGGGGTGAATTCATATCTAAAGATTATATAAAATTAAATTAATATATATGTATAATTTAGTGAATAGAATATAAGGGTTATATATACATTTCTAATAGTTACTTATACTTATCACAATACATCTTTCAGATTATCTCCATCCTATCATATATATATATATATATGTAGGCATTTTTAATTTTATAGAATTATTCTAGTGGATTTTGTTTATTATACTTATATCACTTGATATACCTTACCAATAGGAGGATGACCCCTTGAAAACATGAAAAGTCCCTAAATTGGGCTATACTGTTACCTTCTCTAGGTACAATTTGATATTCTTATTTATTTGTAAGTTATGTTTAATTAGTATTAGCAATTATGAGACCCACTTATTTCATTAACAAGATTACATACCCTTTAACATTAAACAAATACTTCGTATTTGTTTAATTGCATAAGAACACTAAGACATTCCTCCTTATTAAGTATCTAAACATTCCTGTGACTAACAATAATTCTTAAATATATAGGGTGTTTTGAGCTCAGACTTTTACACGACCCTCAACTCTCCACACTATCTCATACCACTGATATTGTGGGCTTTGAGCATTCCATCATCAGATTTTCAATAGGATGGATGGCTGAAGAGTTGGAGAGTGGAGTGGATTGAAGCCTGTCCATTAAAGTAAGAAGAGTGGCTATCTTAATATAAATCTGAGCACTTATTGTATATATGTGTAGAGATGGACCAACTGATGAGTGCTTCTTTAGTATGAAATACATATATTGGTGATTACTTATCTTTTAGACATATATGTTGTTAAGTGTATCAGTGGTATGAGATAGTGTGGAGAGTTGAGGGTCGTGTGAAAGTCTAAGCTCAAAATACCCTACATATTACATTGTTTGTACAGGTATATATATATATATATATATATATATATATATATATATATAGCCTGTATGTTAGATATTAAATAAATATAATAAAACATCAATAATTATTAAGTTTAAATTAACCTAATTAATGTTATATTATCATTTCATTGTATATTGATCTTTTATTATTATTAATTTTATAGGATTATAATTAAGAATAACCATAATAATTAGATCACAGGATTATCATTGATTTTTAATTAGCTATTTATTCCACCTATAAGATATCAAGTGGTATTTTACTTAACTCCATAGGTGGTTTCTTAAGGAAGAAAGGACTGATAACCATAATCTAGAATTAAAATGATACTACTACTAAATATTTTTGTTCTCTAATACTTAATAATAAATAACTATTATTATCTAAATTGTAATCATAATTCATAACTTTAAATAAGAACTAATTCATAATCCGATTTCCTATAAATAAACATACTTTACTAAATTTGCAATAAATTCTATCAATGACTTATGTGATCAAGGCTGTTGGCAATAATTTAATATTTTTTTTAGGAAATGTTTTCTCAAATGATTGTTATGAGTTTTCAGGTACTGGGTTAATTTCTCCTCTAAATCTCAAATCATATGATTTGGGTTAATGTGTATATTAAAAGTCATGCTCTCTGATGATGGTGTAGTGACGATGATCCCCAAAAAAGAAATATAGCTCTAGATACTTAGTTTAACTTTTAAAACATTAATTTTACATATGTCATAGCATCGGCCGGGAGGCGAACCCACAACCGTCTGTAACCAACTACTTGCTTGCAAGGCGGCTGCGATGACCTCTCGACTAACAATGCCTGACATTAATTTTAATAACATTATTTACAAGCTTTTTCAACAATTATTTTAAACTACTGATTAAAGTAATAAATAATAATATTAATACCATTATATAACAATATCATAAAGTAACATATACAAACATTTTAACATTTAAAATTCCCCTTAATTACAATGAGATATTTAAAATAAAATAAAACTCCTTGCTCATACAATATAGTGTGGTTATGATATTTAATTTTATTTCTTATATCACAAAATCATGTGTATATATTAAATAATCAATACCTTTTTTTTATGGATTTGATTTACACTCATTACCCCCGATAGATTATGTTGCAAAATATAAAAAAAAATTTAAATATGGATGAGTGTTTTATTACATATTTATCTGTGTTTATATTTTATATTTAGCATTTGATCCCTCTTTTGCCTTTGACTCAGAAGATATTAGTATGATATTTATGAAATCCTTGTTTTCTGATCTCATGCTCAATTTTCTTATGGTCTTATTATCCAACCCTATAATAAGATACAACAAATAAAACTTTTATCTTGTACACTATCAAAGATGACGACTCACTTCTTCCTGAACTAACTTAAATTTTCAATTTATGATCCCATGCTAAATATTGGAAAAACACTTTTTGGTGCATCCTAAAATAAAAATCATTATCTTCATTTTATCTAATAATTCAGGTATTAATAGATATATAATAATACAATGTGAGTAACAAATTTAAATCAGTTTGAAAGAATAAAATGTATTTAATTTATTTTAAACTTGAAAATATTAATTTATTTAAAGCACAAGCAACTCTGCAAAAAAATGTAAACACTGTTGCACATTTGGTAAATATTTATCACCTTTCTGAAAGCTTTAAATGCCCACTGATGGTCGGTAGATACAAATTGGTGACTCATGGTCTAGCCATAAGCACCGTTAGAATTATAAAGAAGCTATCTAAGTTTACAATGGAAATGAAGCACAGCTCAAATAAGAATGATTTAAATGCTAAGTTTAATTTTTAAATAATGATAACAATTTATTAAAACTCTTTGATCAGTAAGAAACAATATTGTTGGTTAAATATACAAACCAATATAATATAATTTTAAACTGGCAAGTAAGAAAGACATTATTAAAAAGGAGGAAAGGGCCTAGTTTTTAAAAGATTCAATATATGCTATATTGGTATATTACTAGCTCAAATTATACAAAAAAAAATTAAAATCAATTTTAAGAAAGAAATTTAAAAAGATAATCTTATTTTACGTTTATTCTAACAAATTTGTAATCGATCATGTCTTGATCTCAAAAAAATTATTATAAATGAAATTAAGGTAATGGATAGCAGTAATAGAACAATAAAAATTAAAAAAAACAAACATGTAAAATGTATATGTAATTGAAAGTTTAATTTTAAAAGCTATCTTTCTCAGGTTTATTCACAACAATGTTATAATTTGTTTGAAGCTTTTTTTAAAAAAAAATGTTAATGTTTTCTGAATACTTAAAAAATAAAAAGTCAATTTTCTTGATTTTATGTAAGTTGTTGATTCGATAATAATTGGATAAATGGTCCTCAAATATGACAAAAGCGTGAATTTTGATAACTGTTTTATAATGCTCAAACTTACAATTTTTATTTAGAGAGGCATGACTTTGATAATGATTTTTTCTCACTGGCATTAAAGGGTTTCCAAATCAACTTTTTAAATGCATTTTAACGAACTATTTGGATAATATTTGTAAATATATCTCAGGAAAAAGTACGATTTAAATCCATTCTTCCATTAAAGACTTAATAAATGTTAAATATATTTTCCATTCTTAAAATTAAGAGCTTAAAATTATAAAAAAAAATACATTTTTAATAACAAAAATGATCGTAAAATGCTTAAAATAAAGAAAGCAGTGAAATTTATATGTGTTGGTAAATTTTTTATCTCATTTGAAAAACCTAACTAGGTTTTTACATCTATGTAAATTAATAAAATGTTCATTCCTTTATATAAAAGAAATAATAATTTTTTTAATAGCTGAATCACTTGGTAAAGGTTTACTATAACGGTCTATGGGTGTTTGGCCTCTATTGTTTAAAATTTAAACTAAATTGCTTGAGAATCGTACGTGTATGTTATTATATTACAAATAAATTAAAATTTAATCAAATGTAAAAGATAATAGTAAAAAAAAAACCTTTTGAATGTTGGATTAATTATACGTCATTAATTAAAAGAATTACTTTTAATTTGTTTGAAAGTTAAGAATTTAAACTGTCTACAACTTAAGAATTTAAAATAACTACATTTATAGCACATGTTGCAAAAAAAAAAAAAAAGAAGACACCCTATGTGTTCAACGGCGCGTATTACACGCACACGTGTACAGTTTTATAGTTGGAAAAAATGTCTGCTACATGCTTAGTACCTGATGGTGAAATTTTGAGTGTTGCAGCTATTCTGGTGGTATAGAGAGAGCATCAAGAAAGTGCTTCTTGACAGAAGTTGCAGACAAGACGGCTGATACACTGGAGGGCCTGATACAGCGGTTCATTTTACCAGGTACGCACATTATTTCAGATGGCTGGGCTGCATACAATAACATCAGAAGTCTCAACAATGGTGTGTATATGCATTCGGTTGTCATCCATCAGGACAACTTCGTGCATCCCGAAGACCAAGACATACACACCCAGAATATTGAAAACATGTGGATGAGAGCAAAGCATAAACTGAAATTCCAATCTGGCACTAGCAGAGCTTTGTTTTCATCATACCTGCATGAATTTGCCCTCCGGAGTAGATACAGCAATACCGCTTTTTTCTCCAACTTCCTAGTGTGTATAGGACATAATTATGTTTAAAAAGGTAAATGTTTTTATTATTATCTTTTACATTTGATTAAATTTTAATTTATTTGTAATATAATAACATTCTCTTAAGATTCTCAACAATTTAGTTTAAATTTTAAACAATAGAGGGCAAACACCCATAGACCGTTATAGTAAACCTTTACCAATCACTTAATATATATATTTAGCCTTTTAAACTTTTTTATTATTATAATAAAGCACCTAAAGAAAAATAAAATGTTTTCTACCTTTATAATAATATATATGTATTCAATATATATATAATTATTCTATCATAAACAAAATCCACTAGAATAATTTTACCAAAATTAAAAAGTGCCTATATAAAATTAAAGATTAATTTCCGTTGCAATACCCAGCTTTACGGCGTATTCCGCCATCTTGCGTAGCAATACGTTAGTATTTAAAACTCATTAAACCCACGCAACAGTAACGTTCCTACGTGAATGACCAATTTCCTATAAATTGTGAATACTAACACAATTACACCGCTTATTCTATCATATAGAAATATACCTTTTATCACAAAAATGACATTATATCGTTATTAAATTATTCAATTAATGTAGATTGATTTTCCTTTATTAAAGATATTTTGTTGAAAGTTATAGAGAGTATCCTATATATTAAAATTCACATGTATTATTTGTCTCATTTACTGCAGGGATCAATTTTGTGTATAAATAAAGTAATTATTGTTGTTTACGATGTCAACTATCTAACTTATCTTCCAACTTCTTTTTTTTTTATCATGTGAGATACAAATGATTTTAGTTTGTAGCTTATTTCGAAATCCAAATTATTATTATTTTTTTATAATCGCTTTATTTTTCTGACTAATACTTAAATGATCCGCCTTTTTTATCTTTCTACTTACAATGTAATAATTTAAATAATATAGTATACTACATCACTTGTACCAAGAGATTTATATTTCAGGAAAGATATAATTTTATATATACATATAACACTTGAGAAGTCTTTATAAATATTTAGCTAATCTTGTTGAAAAAAAATTTCAAGACGTCTAAGAGTACATTGATAAAGAATATCAATTTTTAATTTTTTTAAAACTGATTCATAGATTAATTATGAAATTAAAATAATATTGTGATAAAACATTTCAAATTATAACACTTCAATTAAATTCTTTCTGTTTGTAAAGGTGTTAATGAGAATTTTGATCATATTATCTTATTTCTGTGATTCATTAGCTAAGGTAGTTTCCAAATATTGTTTAAGATCAAATGGTGTGAATGAAAACTTTTTACTGTCTACAGACTGTGATAAAAATATATCACTAATCACAAATCATAGCTATTAATAGTTCACACAGAGAGCGTACCAATAGCTCAATCAAGCTCATAATTGATAAGTGCGGTCTGAGAAAACATTTGAAATCTCTATCCAAAACACTCCTATCTCCAGACCATCTTGGTTTCGAGCTTATGGCTCTTACAAGCTTTTTAAAAGTAATGTCACGTTATATATGACTTGCTTTTTTTTTTATTATTACCTATTAATAGTTCTAAAAAAAAATAAGACACTATTTTTATAGTACTATTAGCTTAAATAATCATACAGTTAATATTGATTATTAATTGATTTTCATATTGGCACTTAAATAAAAAATGACTAGATGCCTTAAATATGTGTTTGTAATATAAGTACAATCATGATATTGTTATATTTATCAGTATAATCAATATAAAAAGTATTCATATTTTACAGTGCAAAAAAGAATGTTCTGTTAACTGAAAGATCTTTTAATGGCCCTTTGTGATTTTAAAGGAAACAAGTAGGGCAACATTCTAATGTTCACTCTACACATTCTTATTGCTGCAGCTACTATTACTATATGATTATCAGAAGTATATTCTCTTATTTTCTCTTTCATTTTCTTTGCATATCTTCATATAATCATATATATTGCTTATAACACTTCTTCCATATACATTTTAATGCAACAAATTTTTTTAATTAAAGCAGGGAAGAAGATATAGCTCTGATGAAGACTGCTGGACAGTCGAAACTGTAAGGAAAATAAAGAAATTTTTAAGAAAATTTGTTGCATTAAAGTGTATATGAAAGAAGTGTTATAAGCAATATACTATATGATTATTCATATAGTATTTAAATACACGATGGGTTGTATTGAGTTTATTGACTTTTTAACTTTAAGATTTAAAATCAGGAAACATCAGGGTCATTCTTCTCAATTTTTTGATCGCTTTTAGTTGAAATATCAGTTGAGTATTCTTGAAGGACGAGTAAATGTGTATGTGAATAAACTTTTTTAAAATAGATATTTACAATCATGAAAGACAAAATTAAATTATGACTCTTATCTCCAGTAAGTTGTAAAATCACCAGCCAAGACAGTAATTGGTAGCCAAAGTTACAGTGTATTAAGAATCTCTGTTATTAGATGATCTTTTATTTAGATTCCTACAAACCAATCACTTTAAAGTAAAGTTAGATTGCAAGAATTGGAAGAACTGACTAATATTAAATGGTACATTGTTGAATTTTGTGAATTTACACAAGAAGCTGAAGACAATTGATTTAAAAAATGGCATGAAATATATTGTAAAGGAACAAACATTCGGAACACAAGTTGGAATAGAATTTATTACAAATAAAATGTGAAAGAACATCATTGTGTAGGTTGATGGTACATCATGCAGAGTAGCAAGATTAGTTATTCAACTTAACGCAAAATGAAAAATGTACAGAGGTTTATACTCCAACAATTTCTCATTGTGATGAAATAGAGGATTTTTTACATGGATGTATAAATCGCTTTTGATCAGACCAAACATTTTAAAATTTTTATGACAGGTTTTAATACTAGAATTGGTAAAGAAATATAAAAAGTGTTGTTGGTAAATTTGCTTATACTCATTTCTATGAGAAAGGACACAGAGTTGTGGAATTCACAGGGAAAAAAAAGTTATAATTTTTTTTTGAAAAAATGCTAAATGGAAATAGACATTAAAGCATTTAAATAAAGAAACAGCAGAACATAATTATATTTTGACTAGCAGAAAATATGCATTTCAAGGTTGTTTTCAATTAATTCTAAACACAAAGTGATCATTGATTGTAAAATGTAATTTATGTTTTAATACAAAATTAGACAGACAAAAATTAAGAAAAACAGCATTCACTGTTAACATTCTTAACTTTCAGAAACTTAATTTAAATTAAAATTGTAAATCAGTTTAAAATATGAGTAGATTTTGAGGGTGATTCATATTTAAACAAATATAATAAGAGGATAACTGATGCACTATTAAAAACTACAACAAATATAACTAATGTAAAAAACAGCAATTTCCCAGATAAAACTTTTACTGAGACAAGGCAATTTAAGAAGAAAATGATATATATGAAAATGTATAAAAATGGTCCATTAAAAATTGAAAATTTTATAAAATGTTATGAAAAAGAGTAAATAATAATATAAAAAAAATATAATTGTAAATTAGTAAGTAAAGCTACAGAAAAGAATAAGAGCCTCAAAAGTGTAAAACACCGTATTTGTATTGATAGAAAACATACTTCTGCAATAGAACTATCGTTAAAAAGAGATTGTATCATGAAATGTCTTGAAGAGTTTTACAAAGAATTATATAGCAGTAAAGAACAAGAAATAGTATTCTCTACCATTAGAAATATTTTCTAAATTACTCACCATTTTAAATGACAGAAGAAGTAATTAAATCTATGAAATAGAGGGAATGATAGAATTATAATTGGTATCTTAAAAGAAGTAGGTGAAGAAATAGAAAAATTGTTGGAAAAATTACATATTGAATGTATAAAAGATAAAGATGTATCTGATGATTGAAAGAATGCTGTACAATATTCATATTTAAAAAAGAGGTGATAAAGAAGAGATTAGAAATTATAAAACTATCAGTCTTGACCAGTACTATCAAAAATTGTTGCTAAGATAATTATAACTCCTTTCAACAAACCTTGGATTTTAACCAACCGAATGGACAAGCTGCATTAAAAATTGAATTTAACATAATGGATCATGTTCAGATATTAGAAGAAGTTATAGAAAGGACTAATGAATATGAGTTTCCATTATGCTTTGGATTTGTAGACTATGAAAAGGTGTAAGATCGAGGATATTGGTATATTCTGAAAAATATTTATCAAAATTCAGAAACAATGATTGGATTACATGGTTATACTAAGAAGATTAGGAGTGAGAAGGGTATATGACAAAGTGACTTAATAGTTCCAAAACCTTTTACAGAAATTTTCAATAAACATTTTGAAAAACAAAATGAAAAGTTACGGAAATAAAATTAAATGGAAATTATTTATACCATCCAGAGTTTGAAGGTGATGTAATTAATTTTTGCAAATAATGCTTCAAAAGTTCAAGAAATATTGCAAGAGTGATCAGATGAAAATAAAAAAGTAGGAGCAAAGGTAAATGCTAAAAAGATTAAAATAATGTTCAATGGATTTTATCAAGAGAAGAAAATAAAGATTGATGATGATTAATTAGAAGAAATTAAAAATTGTAAGTATCTAGTCAGATTATTAATATAGACAGAAACAATAAATAAAAATAATCAGAGAATTAAACTTAAATGGAGTGCTTTTGATAGAAGTAATATTAAAAGGAAATATGCCTACAGGTTTGAAAAGAAAGGTTTTTAATAAGTATATTTTACTAGTTCTTACTTATAGATTTGATGCGTTCATACTTAACAGAAGAGCATTACAATTCAGAACACTAAACAAAGTATTGAGAGATGTATGCTAGGAACAAAAAGAAGTGATCAAAAACAAAATGCATTGGTGAGATAAGAAATACATGTTACTCACATCATTGAAAGAATTAAGAACTGAAGTGGAACTGGACTGGATAAGTTGTTAGAAGAGATCATAGTTTATGGATGGTTGAAGTCCTAAACTGAATTACAAGAAAATATAGAAGATCTTGAAAGATATAACATGTGAGATGAATAGATAAATAAGAAAGTGTGCTAGAATGATGTGGAGAAGAGAGATTAGAGATTGAATATACAGGATTAAACTTAAAGAGACTTTCATCCTGCAATGGATTGATAATGATTGAAAAGATAAAGTTTATAAAACCATCATACTTTGCTTAATTGTTATTACTTTAACTGCAGTAAAGTACATCCATTCTCGCAAAAAAAAAAAATCGCAATTAACCAATAAAAATGATCTGATAAATGTGGGTTTACAACGACCAGGCTCTATACTAATCTAAATAACAGAATATAATAAATAAAAAGAAGAGTAAATAGAAAAGAGAATGAGAAAATAATATAAAGAAAATATCAACAGGAATATTGCATAAAAAAGACCATCTTTATTTTTGTTCATACTTGCATACAAAACTAAAAAAAAAAAATTTGCTAGAACTTTTAAAAATTAAAATAACGTTTTCCTAGGACTTTAATCTCTCGATAAACTCTCTGATAGCTTTTTTTCTTGCCTTTTTTAAAAAATGTATCATTAAATAGGCGCCCGGTATATTATTAAGACAAGTCTATAAAATGACATTTCTTTGTAAATCAATACACACACAAGCAAATAATCCATTAATATCATATTAACATTAATTTAATCATGTATATTTTATAGGGCTACCTATAAAAGCAAAATAGTTTAGAACTCATCATATTTATAGTGTGGCTTTATTGAACTACCAATACTTTACATGTTCAAAGATTAAACATTAAATTTGAAAATGCAGGTGTTACGTAATAATCTAGTTAAATGCGTGAACTTTTTTAAAAATGTATTTACCTTGAGTCATGCTGAATATATTCATTTAAATTTATTAACACAATTAATTGAGATTTTTATATTGTAAAATTTGTTTATTCAAAATCTATCCTAAACTAAAAAAAATTTTTATTTGATTTTAGTTTGACATAGTGAGGGTCTGCATGACTATATTTACATCTTGACTGCTCTTTCTTTTGATTTTACGCAAAGAATAGTCTATTTTCTTTTCTTTAACATTTTAAAGATTTGAAATTGATTTTATGGGAATCATTCTCTAATTATTAAAACGTGGCTATCGCCTTTTATTTTTGGTTTAATTAATAAATCAAGAAGACTATATAAGTGAATTTAATTTTACATTGAATATATTCCCCCTTTTTACTATCCACCATATATATATATATTACAAAACTATCATCATCAATACGATTCTGTCCCATGGACAGGTCCATAAAGAGTCACATCATCAATTTATCCATATTTCTACTCTGTTTTTTCATTGTCCAGTTCTTCAATTCCGCATAACTTTTTCCACCTCTTATATCATCCAACAATGTTAATCTTTTCTATCCTTTCTTCTTGCATTTCCCTCCAAAACATCTTTTATTAAACTATACTTTTTTCTTAATATGTATCCAATCCAGTTTCTCTTTCTCTTCCTAATTTCCCAAATCAATATCTTTTTCCATTGACTATTTTCAATACTTTTTCATTTGTTATTTTATTAATACAACTGATTTTTTCCATTCTTTTCCATGTCCACATCTCAAGAATTTTCAATCTTTAATTTTATTACTCATTGTCCATGTTTTGCAATCATACATTAATACACTACACATATAGCATTTAATTAATCTTTTTTAAATTGTCTTTTCAAAGGTCTACAAAATAATTTCTTCTTCTTAATAAGTGCATCCTTTGATAATGCTATTCTTCTTTTAATTTCACCTTCCCTTGATCTATCCCCAATCAACCAACTGCCCAAATATCTAAATTCTTTTATCTGATAAACTATATTATCATGGATTTCAATTTGCAGACTTTTGCATTCCTCCTTATCCATAAACACTTAATCATCCCAACATTTTATCCAAAACTATGAGGCAAAAACAAATTAGTGATATATTGATGTAAAAAAAAATAAAGGGATACTAAAAATGTATATTAAATGAAAGTTAAATTTTATCTTTATTTTAAGAATACATTTTTTAAAATGAGCTTTGTATTTTATTATAACTTACATAATGCTTTTACTTTACATTATTTTAACCATTAATATATCACATAATCACTATTTTATATGCTTACACAGTCTGTTGAAACAGTAGCAGTTCTCTTCTTACAGTAGTGTCACCTAGTGTAAGCTGTAGTAATTAATGGATGCCAGAGGTTTGTGCATCAAAATTTCTATCTGTGCCTCTTCATCCAGCATCCCCAGATCAGCTTCTATCTTGTGGAATCAATCATATTTTTGAAAGAAAATCATCCAATTGGGAAGAATGATTAAGAGCATTATTCAAAACAAGCAGTATATGTTTTTTTTGGTACATTTTTTTCTACCACAAAATGGAGCAATTTATACATCAGTTTATCAAACATCATTAAAGTTATTCATGATTTTTATTTAAGCAGTAGCAAACTGAAAGCATTGTTGATGAACCTGAGTTTTCTGTGTAATACATACAAAATATTTCAGAGTTCTGTGGGTCCTGGCTTTATTTTTGCTGTGGAGGAATATTACCCTGCACTTTGATATTTTATATATTTTTTTCTCATGTGTCATAGCATCAAGCAGGAAGCAAACCTGCTAACCCGGGACAACTATATTTAGGCTTTTTTGATTTGATTTACATTAAAAATTTGATCACACAAGTGTATACATGTTAGTTAGTAATAACATTATGTAGTCTTAAGATTTTTTTATCTGTTTCAGAATTTTCATTAACAGACTTTTAAAGTATTTTAAAGTAACAAAAGCTTGAATATTATTTAAACCTTCAAAATTAGCTATGACTTAAAGCAAAATCCTGTATTCTTTCACACTATTTTTTCTTTAAATCTTCAACAATATTTATGACTTGCTTGCAACAATAAAATACATTTTTATATTTTAATTTTCATTCACTTTCTTAGTATATTTCTAAATCTCATGTAAGATCATTTATGTTTGGGTATTATTGTCATTATATATATATATATTTCTTATGCAGGTTGCATATTTTGTAATAGTGTTTTTAAATGAAACACACAGTCTTATTATATACCTGCATCTATATATGTAATATACAGGGTATATGAGCACAGAATTTCACATGACCCACCACTCTCCACACTATCTCATAACACTGATACACTTGAACACATATATGTTGAAAAGATAATTAATCACCAATATACGTATTTCATGCTAAACCAGCAATCATCAGTTGGTCCAGATTACCATCTCTACACATATATGCTATAAGTGCTCAGATATATATTAAGATAGCCAATCCTCATACTTTAATGGATTGCTGGTTTAGCATAAAATACATATATTGGTGATTATTTATTTTTTCAACATATATGTGTTCGAGTGTATCAGTGTTATGAGATAGTGTGGAGAGTGGTGGGTCATGTGAAAGTCTGTGCTCATATACCCTGTATAATAGTGTTCTTAGAATATATATAAAAACTAAGTTAACACATGATTGCAACTAGTTTTTTTCAGCTTCTATATTTAAGTAGAATTCCCGTTTTTTTTTGTTTAAATTATTGGCAGCATATTTATGAAATGGGTCACTTTATATTGTTGATTATTACTCAATGTACAGACCCAATTATAAAAATAGTTCTAAATAAATAATCAGAAGATTTATGGTATATCAAAAATTATATTAATTCAAAGTGAGACATCAGAGAATTGATATCTGCCATGACCAAGATTAGAACACTATATTACATTTTATGTAATGGTTTTTTTTTCATATTTATGATTTTTATATATAGAAAACTGCCTGGAGACAGATATTATATTTAGCATGTTACTTTACTCACTGTAAGAGATATGTAAAGTACATAAAAAATGGGAAAAAGAAATCTATTTAAAAATCCCACCTTCATTATGTTGAATTATATATTTGTAAGATATAGGCCTTATGATTCTATTATGACCATGTCTTAAATTCCAATTTGGGTAAAACTTGAACATTTTTTTGGTTAAAAAAAAAATTAAAATATTTCTTTCAGGTAATCAACTCACACTGCATTTATTGGTTAGTACACAGATATTAAATTGCATTTAATTAGAGAGTAAAATAAAGATACAAAGCTATAAAAATTCATCCCTAACATTAAGTTAATATGATTATTATTATTTTATTAACAATTTCTCTATACCAATGTGTAGAGAGGCTATTGACCTGCAGTGGGATATTTGAAGGATTATAATTTATCCCCGCTGCATTTCTCCTGCATATTACATCAATGATTCTTATCAAAATATTTCTATAAAATATATGAGGTTTATTTAAACTTCTTTCAATAAATAATCACACTTCCTTTAATGAGGTTGCACTCTTTAGTGTCTATATAAACGTATTGAACCATAAATAAATGTGGATATCCATTTTTGTTGTAAAAAGGAGATTGCCTTAGCAACAAATTGAGTTTGTTGATTGTTATTGATTTTGGTATTGTTGAACTCTAATTGCTTTCCTGGTACTTGAGTACTAAATCTGCAACATGGAGCATGTATGAGACCTTTATGTGCATGTTCACATTCATATCAATTCGCCACTGGTTTTGCTGGTAACTTTGTAACCTGACCAAAAAACGTGTACACCAATCTTTCTTCAGCAAAAATTAACAACTACAAATTATTGGGAGGTTGATATAAATGTCAACAGTTACAGTAGATCTAATACATACTCCATGTTGCAGGACTAAAAATAAGTGAATAATAATAAAATGTGATATAGTTTAAATATACACCAAATGAACAATAAATGATTTTGTTTTTTAAGTAATTTGTATAAACATGCTTTAACTACTGGGATTTGCATAAAACTGCTAATAAACGTCTTTTTATATATTTTTTATAAAGAAATTAAAGTAAAAACTACAAAAAGGACATTAATTATTACACATACATCTAACAAATAGTAAATGATCTGGACTTTTAAATAATTTTGAACAACTTTAAAAAAAAATATTTAAGAATGATGCTATTAATCAAAAAAATAATTATTAAAATGTATGCAAAACAAACAGCAAATGATGATTTTGAAATAATTTTTGATAAAAATACGTCAAGAGGTCAGCAACATGTGCTTTACAAGCAGTCATCCTGGGTTAGCAGGTTCGCTTTCCGGCTGATGCTATGACACATGAGGAAAAAAACTATGTTCCTACAACACTCAACATGTAGTATATAACAGAAATTTATGTGTTAAAACCAAACTTTTCCTATTAAATATTATCACAGAAAATGGAGATCTGCAGTAAAAATTTTCACTACAAAAATGAAACCACCTGATTGCAAAGCATGCTGGGATTTTCATAAAACAGCTGGCATTTTTTTTATAAAGATATTAAACCAAAAACACAATGAAAATGACAAGAATATCACAATAGTTTATTTTAAAAACGTGATAGATAGCATTCAGAATAATGACTGTATAAAATGTTAGGGTACATATTTATTATTCATTTATGGTAAAAGGAAGAGAAAAAATGAAAGATTTTTCATATCAATAAATTGATTTTTCAAATTAAAGTAAAATTTTAAATAACTAAATATAATTACAATCTTTTTAAACTTTTCTTGAAAAAATGTAATTCAAAAAATGAATACATACAAGTTTATTAAACGTGAATATTTTAAAATTGACCCATAGGCTGCAATTTCAACCAGAATATTTGATAACATAAAACTATATAAAAATGAGCAGTTTATATGCGTGAAGATTGATTTTGGTGGAGCCTATACTCCAAAGCTATGAAAATGACAAACCCTTTGCAAAGTGAACAATGTGGTTTTGGCAGGTTTGCCATCAAATCATCATTTGAATGTGTTAATAGAATTAAAAATATAACCATTGGTAATCAATATCATCTCATGTCATTGGATATTACAGAACTATTTGGTTCTGGTTCCCAAAAATTATCCATCCAAATAATTAAAGACCCTCTAGTTAAAGCTGAGTACAATGCTCAAAAAACCTAATTGATTATTGAATGCCTGAATTGGATTCATGAAATTATTATAGCCTTATGTTATGATGAATATTACAAAATGGAAGAGCAGTCACCTATGACTCTTGCTATGAATGGCATAATATCTAGCATAATATGTAGCATCATATTAAATAAATTTGAAGATGTTGTTTCTAAATACTCAAATAAACCCCATCCCTGTTATACATGCAATATATTAATGATGTTTTTATATGTGCCCCAGATGTGCAAATTAAGATAATACAGTATGATATTATACACAGGACTTCATTAAAATGAACTACATAAAATGAAGATAATGTCAAAGGCATAAAGTTTTTAGATTTATATATTTGGTGACTCAAATTACAAAATGTTAGTAAAACCCATCCAATTGTGAGGAATTATATGCCTCAAATCATTAACACCTAATGCTCATAAATTTATAGGTCTCAGTATGATTTTACCTAGAAATTATAATCTTTCTAAATGTGAATCTGATCCCATAACCAGTATTGAAACATGAATCAATGATTATTTACAATTGGATACAAAGATTCAGCTCTTATTCACATCATTAAAATGTTTTAGGCTAAAATTAGAAACAGACCATCTCATGCTAATGAAAAACCCTGGATATCACTTGCATAGTACCAGGAGCTATCCACTGTATGAAAAAAATCTGCACTGAAACATAAACTGCATCCAGATCAAGTTTCCCAAGTTGTGTATAAAAATAAATGCAACAACACAAACTGCAATGACGTTTATTATGGATAATTTCACACCAATCTTTTCCTCAAACATTAGACTAAACATTTGAACCCACGTCTTTCAGTATTGTCAGCTCTGAAAGAAATGATGTTAAATGCAAAGAGACCTGGCACACTGACAGCAGCATCCATGCAATCAACAGGAAGGAATCATGTGCTCCCTTATCAAAAAAGTAGCTAATTTAAATCAATTCATTTATATCTTATAATCAAATTTTATGTAAATTACTACTTTCATGATTTTTCTATAAATATCACAATTTTCTTGGATAATTATAGCTATGAATATGAATACCAATTAGTCGAAAACATGTTCAGCATACTATGTTGTTAGAGTATTAAACAAGCTTTTTAAGTATATATGTTGTATGTATTTCTTTTTTTAAAAGAACTAAGTAATAGTTTTAAGATTAGTCTAAAAATTTGTGTTATTGGCATGTTACTTGCAGTTATATTTGAATTGCTGTGTTTAAAATTTTTTACTTAATTTATATATTGTAATCAGCTGCTAAACATCACATATCACAATGCTTTATGCTTATACAAGATGTTTACACAGAGGCAAAACTCTTGAAACAGTAGAACCATTCAGTGCAAGCTAAAGTAAGTAATGAATGCAGTAAAATCCCTATCTAGTGTCTACTCATCCAATATCCTGAGACAGTTTATAGCTTGTGGCTTTCATCAGTGAGAAGCCTCAGATGTGAGATATAGGTGCAGTGCTCTCAGATCCAAGGTTCCTCACTGATGAAAGTCACAAGCTGGAAACCAAATCCCTATCTAGTGCCTATTCATTCAATAGCCTCAGACAATTTCTAGCTTGTGGCTTTCATCAGCAAAAAGCCTTGGATCTGAGATCTAGGTGCAGTGCTCTCAGCTCCAAGGCTCCTCACTGATGAAAGTTGCAAGCTAGAAACTAGTCTGGGGATATTGGATAAATAGGCACTAGATGGGGATTTTATGCACAAACCTTCCTGCATCCATTGATTACTCTGGTTTGCAATGAATGACACTACTATATGGAGAGTTTTGCCTCCATGTTTGTATTCAACTGCT
This sequence comes from Epiperipatus broadwayi, assembly GCA_028023455.1. NCBI lineage: Eukaryota > Metazoa > Onychophora > Udeonychophora > Euonychophora > Peripatidae > Epiperipatus > Epiperipatus broadwayi. The sequence continues at coordinate 45,556 of JAQFVV010007690.1, forward strand.
AATTCTAACTAGCAAATCAGAATGCATTAATATTTTGCACCAGTCATTATATTTTATATGTAGAGAAAAATGTGTTTCATAGATTGATTTATTTAATCATGGCAGAACTTAACTAATATAGTATTACTATTATTCCCTTTGTTTTGGGAAGGGGGTGAAATGAAAGTATGCAATTTTATATATGGTATAAAGAGTTTGATTGTTAAATAGTCTATCTCGGGAATTATTTATGTGAATGTTTATTGTGGGATGAGAGTTATCACTTTCTTGATGGTTTGTGGGTGATAGGATAAATATACAGGATTGGTAATCTTAAAACTATTAAGATATTGAAATAAAGTTAGTCAAGATAACCAAGAATGTGGTAACTCTACTAGAAGATATGTGGATTTCAAGAGATCTAGAAAAAAAATCGTATGTGAGACGTTTGAATTAGTTAAATAGGTTTTGTCTACTGATATTGACAAGAAACGCTAGAACTAGAAAAATTGGAATAATCTTGGATATCTAAGGGTTGTAAATGATTACGCTATACATAGATATTCGATCTCAAGAGATTTAGAAAAATAATAGTATGTGAGATGTTTGAATTAAATAAGTTACTTCTACTGCCATTGAGAAAAAACATTGAGGAGTGCCAAAGCACGAAACCATGGTCAGAGGTTTGGGGGGGGGTCCTGACAGAGATATTTTAAATGCTTTCTCTGGCTAAGCATTTAACACAAAGCTTGTTGAGGAATTGGCAATCCTCATTGTTTATAACTTACAATCTTAAGAGAATAGGGTCATGTGATCTATGACTCTTATTTTGACTATGGATATCAAATGGTTGTAAATGATTATGGTATACCTAGACAAATAAAATATATTGAATCTCAAGAGAGCTAGAAATAATCCCGTGAGACGTTTGAATTAGTTAAGTAGGTTTCGTCTACTGATATTGAGAAGAAATACTAGAAAAATTGGAATAAACTTTAATATCTAATGGTTGTAAATGATTTTGCTTTACAACATTAATTTTTTTTTTTTTTTGCAAAGTAAAAATAATAAATTAAAATACATTTATATAAATGCATACTTTTTTTAATTACGTGAATTAAAAAAATCTTTTTAGAGAATGTCAAAGTAATATAATCTGATATTGGTAATCAATAAAATTTATATTTCAAAGATTACATTTTCTGCGATTACCTTATGTCTATTCGACATGTTAATAACGGTTGAATGATTAAGAATTTGTGCAGAACATGAAAAAATGGGATCTTTATTTTATATCTTTTTTTTTTATTTATACTTGTGTGTGTTTTAATTAAAATTCATTGTTACATAAAATTTGAAATAAAATCAAAACTATTTAAATTAATCAATATGCCGCTAGTAAAAAATAGGTCATAAGTTTTAAACAAGTTTATTTTAGATGTTATGTACAAATAATTCCATCTATCTAACTATTTTTGTATTTAAATGTTGTTTGCGTTTAACTCAGTTTGTTTATCATTTTGACTATCTAATTTGATTTTTATATAAAAAAAAATTTTTTCTCTATATAATAAAATTAATTGCAAAAATTTTCCAGGCATATAACAATTTTTTCAATAAACGTCTATATATTTTTTTATTTATATTACCTATTTCTGAATAATTTAAAAATCTATTTGTCTAGCTATCTACTATCACTGTCTGGTTTTTAGCTCAAAATATGAACAAGATTACCATGGTAACAAGTGGAATTAATTAACTATAAGATATATAACTTAGTTTTTTGACCATTATATAATTGGAATACCTGTGTTGAGTTATAATTATGCATTTACTAATACAGACATTCTTATTCTGTTCCATAATGAACATTGCCAATGTTGACTTAAGATATAAAAGTATATAATTATTGGAGATTCTCTGATTATTCTTTTTTTTTTACCTATTCCAAATCATCATAAACATTGGTATTTTAAAGTGGGCTATTTAAATAGGGATATTTTTGGATATCATTCTTGGATAATTGATTTCTTATCAATGCTGGCTGTTTTATAATTGTTATGCCAATCTATAGTTGAAAATAAATGGCATGCCAAGCCAATCATTACACACTTAGATCCCAACATATAGTTCAATTCACATATTGCCGTACAATGCTAAAAAAGTTGATACCAAATGAAATAATATGATTTATTTTTCTCTTCAGTTCTTTAGTTCTTCATTTGAAACACATAATTATTGATCAATATGAAATCTCACAAAGAAATATATTCATATGCTTCTGTTTTGTCTAATTGTATAGTTAATATCTTGATATGACAACTTGAAAGATTGACATAACTTGTAGAAATAAAGGGATGATGATCACAATAAAACTAAAGAATGAATAGAATGGAATGGAAAAATAAATGGAGAAATATAGAAAATGGGTTATAATTAAATTTAAAAGGAAATGAGAAGGTTAGGGTGATGCTGGGGAATTAGAGTCAGAAAAGATATGGGCAACTTTGGTTGACCAAATAAAAACAACTACATCATAAATAAATATTAAAAAACTCCCAGTCTAAAACAAAAGTAATCAATCATGCCCAATAAATGCTAATAAGAATAAAGGTAAAAATGAAAACCCAAGAACAAACAAACATCAGTAAATATGGAAGGATTATAAGGAATAATCACCCAATGTTAAATGTATCAATTACTTCTGTATATCATAGATAAAATGACAAGGATAATGGAATAGAATAAAGCAGAAAACATGAATAAATTAAGGAAATTGAGGAAAAAATTATAGAAATCCTGGATGGGGGGGGGGAGAAAAGAAGTTGAAAAAACAGACGGAAAACATCATGAAGAAATGATGAAAATCTGAAAGAAAATGTGTCAGATATTAAAATTAGTGTACCTGTAAATATTGAAAAGAATGAGATCGCTAAAGTGATAGAGATACCATTACCATCATTTTCAACCATATGTGTGAAAAAAGTCTTTCCAAGTTTGACTAATTTTATCTGATTCCTAGCCTCATCACACAACTTCCTTATTCATAGACTTGTCTCATATATGATCTCTATTTTATAATTTTGTGGGGATTCAATTTTAAAACATCAACTGTCTATTTATTATCTTTTCTAATAATATGTTCAGCTTAGTTTCATTCCAGTCTTTTAAGTTTTCAATGTCAGAAACATTTTTTTCACTCATATATATACTTTTAAATCCCTTATTATGCCTATCATATACCTCTCCACACTTCCTTGAGTAAAGTAATGCCTTTGCATTGCTCATACATTAAGTGTCCACATCTAAGATCTATAAGAAAGAACTGATAAATTACATAATATTAAAAAGCTTTATTTTCAAATACATAGAGATATTTTTCTTTAATATTGTCATTTCTACCTAAAGTACTCCATAATTAATTTTACCCATTATATTTACATCAGTATTAATAATTTGACCAAGGTATTTGTAATTGTTAACTTTTTCTAATTCATTGTTATATTTATTTTCTTCTGAGAAAATTCATTGAACATTATTTTAGATTTTTTAGTATTCACTTTAGTTCTACTTTCCTATGATAACTCTTACAGCATTTCCCAAAATTCTGAAGCATTATTTGCACAGATAACCACATCACCTGCAAAATGTAGATGGCTTAAATAATCTCCATTTACCCCCCCCCCCCATCTCCCCATTTTAATTCATAAAATACTTATTTTAAAACTACTGTAAAAAGTTTTGGACATACAGAATCATCTTAGCATAAATGTCTCTTAATGTTAATATTTTAATATCACCATGTAGCTTAAACATTACTGTTAAATTTTGTTATATATAAACAATATTATAGGCCTACAATATTGATAATCTTATATTTTAATCATCATAGAAATGTGTATATAATCAAATGGCTTTTTATTATATATAAATTCAATGCATTAATGATGATTCATATTCATTAGTTCTTTCTATGACTTTTCTAAGTACTTGAATGTCAATTACTATGCTAAAATCATTAAATCCTCTGTGCTAAGATATTACAGAAGATTATAATGTTGATGGAAAACCTAATGAAAAAATGTACTCTAGATGTAGAGATGTCAATTATAAGGTTGGAAAAAAAAGTGTTTTCTTAATCAACAATAAATGAAATCTGAAGTCAGATTTGGCAGATAATTATTAAAAGTTTGAGTAGTAAACCCATCACTCTGAAAGTGAAACTGCATATAATCACTGAAAATCCAAAATTTAAAATTCAAGTGAAAGAATAAATTCATCTATCCAACAACATATACAATTTAAAACAAACATATGGATGATGGTGAAAATTGATCCAGTTGTGCCATTCAGAGTGAGTATATACTTCATTCAGTATTGTATCTTAGAAGTGGAGATTGGCTTAAATAATATTTAAAAAATACTTGTAGGAATAAAGAATTGTTATTAAAACAGGCAAAACTCACTATATGTATTGCCACACACTGCAAGCTAGAGCAATCAATGGATGCCAGAAGGCTTGTGCATAAAATCCCCATCTAGGGCCTACTCATCCAATATCCCCAGAGTGTTTTCTGGCTTGTGACCTTCATCAGTGAGGAGCCTTGGATCTGAGAGCACTGCACCTAGATCTTAGGATCTAATGCAACCCTCCAGAAGCCACCTTTTATCTCCATTTAACTACAAAACTACGAGTCTTAAATTGAAAACACCTTAATATTTTCAATCCAGAAACTGGAGATATTGGATGAGTAGTCACTAGATGGGGATTTTGTGCACAAGCCTTCTGGCATCCATTAATTACTCTAGCTTGCAGTGTGTGGCAAGACATAGTAAGTTCTGCCTGTTTTAATAACAGTTATAAGCAAGCATAAGAAATGATGATCGTGTGATGTTTATTGGAATAAAAAATTGTATGGGAAAAACTATAAAATCTAAAGATGAGAATGAAGAGTGGGAATGATAATATGAAAAATAAAACAGCATGGGTAGAGAGAGAAAAAGAAGAATTTCTAAAGATTATGAATGTAGATACAAAATAATCTTGGTCTATTACATAACTGCAACACATAATTTTATGATTTGTCTAAAGATTTGTGATGATGCTGTATTAGATGTGATAATTTGTTGGACTATTTCCATCATCTATCAGTAAATGTTGACTGTATAGAAAATTTTAAACTTTATTTAAACTTTTCAAATACAAACAATTTGTTAGTAATATCACAAAAGTAGACAACACAGGTTGGTAATAACACAATTTTTGAGTAATATTATTCTTCACTCTTCTTCAAGTGTTGCTGGCCTGCCATGTCAGTATTAGCATAGGAATTGAACTCATGCCTTTAGATTCTCAAATATCTAATTTAAGGTAAGTGCTTTAACCAACTGAGCAATTCTGTCAAAGGCAATAGATAGTAAAATTTTCATATATTTTATATATGAGAGTTGGTTCAAATCATCCAGGGTCATTCAATTTTTATTAATTTTTTTTCTAAGTGCAAAATTAATTAGAGGCTTCCATACATTGTGTATTGCCATGCTGGATTTACTTAAAGGATTATTTGCCATTGTTATGTGAGCAGCTTTCTTGAGTCTTTTCTTTGCATCTTTTCCTTCCTATCCAATAATTTTTGTATTTTTCCAGTTAAACATATGACCATTTGTATATACATGGTCCACTACTGTAGGCACATTTGTTCTTTCTCCTTTAATCATTAGCTTGTGTTCTTTCAATTGTTGTTGATGACATGTCTCACCAATATACTTCCTCATTCACATGGAACAACTTGAAATCACACCCATAAATACTACTCCATGCCTGCCTAAAATGTGATTTAACTATGTTGATGATAGATTTGTTGTATTACCACATGGTGATGTGCAATTATAGTCATTCTGGATGCATTTCAACAACATATCTTCTTCAAATAAATTCACAATAGAATCCAGAATGAAAACATAAATTGGCATTAGATGTTTTTGTGATAAGACACCCTCAAAGCAAAGTAAAAACAGTGTATAGGAAATCAACACACACTAGCAAAGACTTGGCATATACATCCAATCATATCAGAAGCACTAAACATGGAATTATACTATCACTATGGAGCAGAGCAAATAAAAGCAGTGATTTGAAAAATGAAAAAAAAAACACACTTAGAGAAAATCTTAAATCTACAAAGGCTAAACTGGAAATGCTAAAAAACAAAAACTGCATCTATGAAATACCACGTGTATGTGGAAGAAAGTATATTGGTGAGACATGTTTCTCTGTTGAACTATAATCAAAAAAATATAAACTAATGGTTAAAAGAGAGAAAACATATGTGTCTCAGTAGCAGACCATGTTTGTACTAATGACCATATTCTTAATTGGGAAAATACAAAACTATTGGATAGAGAGGAAAAGGTTCAAAAAAGAAAATTCAAGAAATCTGCTCATATGACAATGGCAAATAATTCTAAAAGTCAACCCAGTGTGGCAATACCCAATGTATGGAAGCTTCTAATTAACTTTGCCTTAGAAAGAATTAATTTAAAAATAAATTGCAAAACTCAGGACAATTTGAATCAACCCTCATATATATATATATATATGACTTTTTTATTATCTATGCTTTTAACAGAATAGCTCAGTTGATTAGAGCATTTGTTTTCTAAAGGTGTGCATTTGACTCTTATGCTTATACTGTCACTGGACAGCCAGCAACATCTGAAATGGAGTGGAAAATACTACAACTTGAAACATTGTGCTATTTGTGTGTTATTACTAACAAGTTGATTGTATTTGAAGTTTAAAAAAAGTTTAAAATTTTCTATACATCCAACATTTACTAATAGTTAATGGAAATAGGTCAATATACTATAACAGATAATTTTATTGTCTTGTTTTCATATTCAAGCAAGGCCACATTCAAATCAAGAAATCTATCATCTTTAATGTAGAACTTTTTTTTTCTGGTTACACAAATAATGTAGTAAAAGTGTCTTGGGATGAGTATAAAATAATTCTTAGCTATAAGGATACACTGTTAGTAGTATGTTGGAAATTTTAAGTAAAAGAAAATAGTAAACCCTTAATAAATTAGTGCTGAAATTTATAGTTAGTAGACTTCAATAATGTTTGATGATTGCATTCTTCTAAATGAAGGTCCATTGTTGATCAAATGAATGTATTTTATCAGGAAACATTATTATTAGACTTTAATCTAGCATTTTTATAGGCATATAAGAATTTGTGCAATTTTTACTAGATCCACATTAAAGCACCTATTTTTTTTAGATTCATAGAAGCTGGAGATAGTCTATACATGGTTTTTTTCATTTGTATATTCTTTCAAATCATAAATTTCTTGTAGTTTTGATTTTTTACAGATAGATAATTCTTAGTTTTTTCAAATATTTTGATAAATATGAAATTTCAGATTATTTTGATTGAGTAATTTTATGAATTTATGTTGTCCAACTACATTTAAGTGGTAAACCATCACTGATATACCAGTGAGGTACAAGTTTTTTAAAGATAGTATCAGCAAAATTGTAGCTTATTTAGAATGACCACATCAATGATGAAGATGAAACATAAAAAAAATCCATTCAAAATATTTGGCAATCTGGGATTTATACATATTTCAAAAATCAATATCAAGACATGATAAACATAGGATATTATTTTTAACAAACTAAAAACCCATTCAATTGTGGCTTTTAATACTATAATTTTCAAATTATTTAAGCCAATAACTACAAAAGAATAAAAGGTTGTGCAGAAAATGCTTAAACAATAGAAAATCTCTCCATACAGTAACACCACCCAGTGCATGCCATGGTAATCATTGGATGGTAGACTTTTTGTGCATCAAAGTCCCAATATATTGTCTAGTCATTTAATTTTTGCCTTCATTAGGAGGATACCTCAGATCTAAGAACATTGCTGTAGACTAGGAACAAGTCTGGAGATATTGGGTGAGTAGGCACTAGATTGGGATTTTGATGCACAAACCTTCATGCATCTATTGATTACTATGGTTTGCATTGACTGGATTATAGTGTGGTGAGAGTTCTACTGTTTTAACAGTTTGTATAAGCATAATAAATTGTGATCATGTAATGTTTAGAGTGAAAATAATAATTTAAATTATAGATCAAATCAACAGTTGAAATAAGAGGCCTGCTTTATCGCAATAGACAGCAGTGCCATTAACAGAAAAGAAATGTGTTATTTTATATCCAGGAAATGGAATACTTGAACTTTGCATAGATTTGCATAACATTGGACAATCAGTTACCTCACAAAGAACTATGATTATGAGAGCCGTAACTCTCAAAAGTGCTCAGCCTATGATTTAATAAGATATTAAATAATAACTTTGTGTTTATGCATTTATAGCGCTAGTATTGAATTATAGAATATCAATATACTTTGAAGGTAAATGACTCAAAATCGAACTATTATTTATATATTATAAAACAACAGTATTTATGTATTGTTAAATCAAAATAATATTGTCCTCTATAGTTATTTAAAATAATAATGATTAAAAAATTTTGTACTGCCACATCATTACAATCTGTAAATTACAATTTCAAAAATATTAAACATTTAGTGTTATGTTTTGTATTTAATAATTATTCATATAGTATTTAATGTTTGTAAATAAAACTATGAGCAAACTTACCATCAATAAGCTATATGCTATTTATCATCACAAAACTTATAAAATATGTAGATTTTATAGGTAATACTTAACACCATTTAAATTATTATAATAAGAACAATAAGATCAAAGATGCATAAAATTTAATCTATGCTAGTATTAAATAATTTCACTAATTAATTTAATATAATGATTAATAAATTTAATAATCACATGATCACTGTTTCTTCTGCTTGTTCATAACTGTTATTAAACAGGCAAAACTCTCCATACAAGGATCTAGGTGCAGTGCTCTCAGATCCAAGGCTCCTCACTGATGAAGGCCATAAGCCAGAAACTAGTCTGGGGATATTGGATGAGTAGGCACTAGATAGAAATTTTATGCACAAGCCTTCTGGCATCCATTGATTTCTCTGGCTTGCACTGAGTGGCACTACTGTAAGGAGAGTTTTGCCTGTTTAAATTTAATAATAATAACAATAATAAATAAATTTAAAAATTAAAAACATATTTCAATAATACAGACTATTTCTAACATTGTCTTATTTATTAATATCAGATATTATTTCCATAATTATTAATTATAAAGCAAAATATTAAATGTTTAATAATTTTTAAATTGTAGTTTACAGATTTAGAAATTGTAAGTGATTATAAAGGTCATATATGATGCATGCTGCATTTGGTGTGAAATACATCTTGGGGGTCATTTGACTTTTAAAAATATCTGTATTTATATGGTTTAAAAAATATTTGGTGATATGGAAATTAGGTATATCTATAAAAATAATAGAAATATAATAGATCTAAATATTAACAATATCTTATGAGTACACATTCGACTGATGAACAACATATTGAGGTCATTGTTTATTATTTTCACTAACTATACAGGTTCTTATTATTTAGTTTTAAAGGTAAATAAATAGTGTGTACTACAGTATAAAAATAATTGTATAATTTTTAATAATTTGCTTTCAGAGTATATTGATATAAAATATTTCAACAGTTCATTTTACTTTTTTTTAAAATCCATAATATCATTTTTTAGTCTGAATACTTTAAGATAAAATGAAAATCTGAATTTAAATTAAGCAAATATTTAAAATAGAAAAAAAAACCATTTTATTTGTAAGGTAAACTCTACAAGGAAAAACATTACTTAACATTCATCTGAAGATTTGAAATGGTAGATTTTTATTATTTTTTAGAAATTTTTATTGATTGAAAACTGTCCATTAATATTTGATAAACAATTTCTTGACCAGCTTTTTAAATATTATTCCACAGTTATTTAAATCGAATTATTATAAAAAAACATTTTTCTTATTTTCATTCTTTCTCCAGTCTTTGAAAATAATATATATGTAATGAATACTATCACAAACCAGTTATTTTATCTGGTTATGCTTTGATATGTATTTAAAATAGCAGCAGCATAAGAAATGTTGCATAATCAGATCTTATTTATACTTCTATATCTGTGGATAATTGACTTCATGTTTATCAACAGCAAGTTTCATTTATATATTTTTTATGTGTATATCATTGCTTAATATATAACATTAAAGCTCTTAACACATTTCCTGTTTATACCATGTCCTAATTAATAGATAGAGAAGATAAGTACTGTTTCTTTAATTCAGATCACCTATAATCTTCCAATTTTAGATATAGCAAACACTGTATGCTATACTTATATAGGGATATAAGACATCCCAGAAAAAAAATTTCAGTGTGGGAGATAAAACAACTGCTCTTCTTTTTGTTAGATTCAGTTCATTATTTACATTTTCCCATAAACATTCAAAAATTTATAAGCATAGGAGTAAGTCTTTTCCTTCTTTATTAATAAAAAAGAAACAAAATTTATAGCTATTTTAACAATGGTTGCTTTTTATCCTACATTCAACAAAACCAAAAGTAATTTCTTAATTAAAAATTCTTTCTTAATATCTTTGAATAAAATATATTGGAATTTTATAATTACATGCACATGTTTCTCGTAGTAAACATCTTTGTTTTATAAAAAAAAATATTTCTTTGTTAATATAATTTACACCTCCATTAATAATTTTTTTACAATGCAATCAAATAAAATATATTTTTTACAAAAAGATAAATTTTATTTGGTTGCATTTTAAAAAATGATTAAGGAAGGTGTAAATACTATTACATATATATATATATTGTTATATTAAAAACATTAAAATATTGTTAAAATCATAAATAAATCAAGTAAAATATTTGCATTAAATGTAGTCCTATTCAATATTTAATTTAATTTAAAATAATTTATAGCATTTCAAAAATATAAAATATTGTTATTTATTTAATCACTGTTAAATCATTCCATGTTTTATTTTAAATATTTATATAAATACATTTTGTCTGAGTTTATTTTTCTTTACCCATTGTAGCAGAATTTTTTAGATTTATCAGAAATTAACATTTACTTCTGTATGATTTAAAAATAAATTTAAAATAAAAAAGATTTCATTGATTTTCTGAAGTCTATTTTCCTTCAGATAGTTGAATAATGTTTTACATTTTTTGTTCTTATTTCAATTCATTTTTTTAATATTTTCAAAGTTTAAATGTGATTTTGCAAGTCCAATTTATTGAGTATACTATAAAATAAAGATTTTATGTTTGAGCATTGATAAAATCTACAAATAGGTCTAACAATATAAAATGTCAGCATTTTAAAAAGTTAACCTGATTTGATCTCATGCTATATTTGGTAGAAAAGTCTTATGATAGTACTGTGATCACTATACATTGTCTATGTTGCTTAAAGCCTATGTATAATCTTATATTCAAGAAATGGCAGCCTGGGTCTACAATCAGGAGATTCTTAGTATCCTCTCTCATCATCCACCAATCACTGCCTTAGATAGTGATTTTACTGCCTCCTGAGAATAAAGATCATGATTTATTTTAGTTTGTCATGATTGTAAATATCTATTAGAAAAATATTTTTGATTGACACATGCATTCATTCTGCCTTCAAAAAAAACGAGAACTAATATTTCAGTCAAGATCTATCACCCAACTGAGAAAAAATGCCATGATGTTTCTTGATTTTAAACTCAGAGGTAAAATACCCATAAACTCACCATGTTGTCTAATGTTTGTTTGTGAGTAGCCTATCCATGTTTATATACTATATGAATAATCACATAGTAATAACAACTACAACAATAAGAATGTATAGAATGGACATGAGGAATTCACTCTTCTTGGTCCCTTTAAAGTTTACAAAATGAGTCAAAGGGTCTTCTTTCAGCTAATGACATTTTATTTAGATGCTTACAACTGTAGATCATTTTCAAGTGAAGGAAGATGGCAAGAATTTGAGGAAGAACTGTTTCATATTAAGTGAGACATTATTGGACTTTGTAAAGTTAGAAAAAAAGGTGAAGATACAAATTCATTTAAAAAGTGGATATGTACTGTACTACAAAGAACAAATATTGAAAATTCAAGTGGAGTAGGATTCATTACAAATAAGAAGTGAATGAATAACATTGTGGAAATTTGATCATGTATCAGATGGAGTGGTAAGAATTGATATTCAACTTAATAGCAGATACTAGATGCAGATAATTCAGGTTTATGCCCAATAAGTTCTCATAGTGATGAAGTAGTAGATTTTTATATGGATGTACAAAAGATTTTTGATCAGATCAAACAATATTTGAAAATTATTATGGTAGACTTTAATTCTAGAAGTGGTAAACAATTGAAAGAGGAAAGTGTTCTAGATAAATTTGGTTATGGTGTTAGAAATGAGAAAGGATATGGACTTATGGAATTTACAGAAAAAAAAACCTTTACATTATGAATTTGTTTTTTGTTTTTTTGAGAAAAATGTTAAATGGAAATGGACATGGAGGCATTCAAATAAAGGTGCAGCAGAACTGGATTATATTTTGACTAACAGAAAGTACATATTTTAAGATTGTAATGTTCTTAATAAATTCAACACAGGAAGTAATCAATTAGTAAGATGTTACATCTTACCAATCAATCACTTCCTGTGTTGCAAACTACATGTTAATGCAAAACTAAAGAAAAAATTATTAAGAAAAACAATATTCCAAGTTGATAATCCTAATCTTCAGAAACATTTAAATGAATTTAAATTAGAACTTGTAAATCGTTTTCAAATATTAACGATTCAAATTTGAATTAAATAAATAGGAAAATAACTGGTACACTTTTTAAAAAGTGCAACAAAGCTAGCTAGTAGAAAAAGCAGCAATTGACCAGTAAACATTTCGAGTGAGACTAGAGAATTTATGAAAAAAAAAAGGAATATGAAAATATATAAAAATGATTCATTAAAAAAGACTGAATAAAAAGTATAGCTGTGAACTAGCAAGGAAAGCTGTAGAAAATAATGAAAGACTCATGAGTGTAAAACAAAATCTTGATATTGGTAGGAAACTTATTTCTGCAATAAGAAAAGAAGGTGGAATAATTACTACAAAAAGTGATGACATCATGAATTGTGTGAAGAGGTCCATTACAAATTATATAATAATAAAGAAAAAGGAAAAGTACCTCCTACACTTATTTTATCTTCTGAATTGCCTAAGATTTCAAATGAAGAAAGCTTCAGGTAGAGAATTATAATTAATATCTTTCAAAAATCAAGTAAAAAAATAGAAAAAATTGGCTTTATATAACATATGTCTAAATGATAAAGATGTATTAGATAATTAGAAGAATGCAGTATTAATATTAATATTTAAAATAGTAATAAAGAAGATATTAGAAATTACAGACCTATCAACAAAAAGAACAAACTGGATTTAAAAGTAAAGTGACTTTATTACAGTAGATCATATCCATGTATTGAGAAAAGTTATCAAAGGGATCAATGAATAAGAGTTGCTCTTATACTTTGGATATGTAGATTATGAAAAGGCATTTGATTCTATAAGTGTTTTTTCAGTAATTAAAGCATTAGATTATCAAAGTGTCAACCCAGAGTATTGTCATATTCTGAAGAATATTTATATAAATGCAACAGCAACAATTAGATTACATAATGTTACTAGGTCAGATGAAAGAGAAATTCTCCCTTTGTCAAAGTGAATGATTGATAAATGAAAAGTAAAATTGTATTTGCAAGTTTATTTAAATAACTCATTATGAGTCTGTCAATAGTCCTTAGTAGTGTATTTGGAATAAGATTGTTTTGTGATATGATTATAATCCCAAATGTTCAGGCAGTGGTGAATATTATTTGTGTTGTTAAAATTAGTAATATTTAAAATGATAGATTCAGTAACATCACGCCAACCAAAGTTAAATTCAATATCATCATACCAACCAAGTTGAATTATCAATAAAGCAAGTCATATATAACATGACATTGAATAATATACCAAATGGATTTATGATTGAAATGTTATAACGTATTTTCAATACATATTTTTAAATGCCTATGTGTTTCAATACTAGATTTATGTCCTGTTTTTATATGTAACTAATTTAGTTGTACTTATATTTTACTAGATAAAATGTCATTTCTTGTAACTTTTTAAATGATAAAAAGCATATTGCATTTTGTGATGTCTCTTAACATCCAAGTTCATCTTTCTAAAAATCTAGCAAGACATTTAAACCATTGTTTATTATCACAGTGATAATATTCAAACCAAAAGTTGCTAAAGATTTTGATCACTAGTTGCCAAAGTAAAGAAGATTATGAAACATTGTTTACTACATCACATTTTTGATATGTTGCATTCAAGATATTAAAAATATTTTGAAGATAGATCTTTTAAATAGCATGATAGCACAATTATCAGCCTATTATCAATCTAATAACTAAAACAATGCATTTTATTTTAGCATATAATATGTTTAATTTACAAATCTTAAAAAAATTTCACATAACAATAACAGCTTCATAAACAACATACATCCCTCTTCAGATTTTTTTGGTAAGTAATAACATTTCCATGAATACAGTTTTAACATATCCGTATAGTATCTTTGATTAATAATATCATTTCCATCGATACAGTTTTGTCATATCTGTATAGTATCAATAACTAGTACTTTTGTATTAGTCTGACAATGAGATGTCACATACATATCAGTCCAGAAATAAGTTTCTAATCTTGCAATCTTAGAAAATAATATCTACATGGGAGCTTCTAACAAACTTAATGAATCAATTAAAGATTTATTTGGAAAACATGAAGATCTACAACTTTATTTTCTGGAAATGAAACATATGTCTACAAATACACATTTATGTTTTTTTGTGAGAAATTATCTTCCACTATCTAAACTTAAAAAGATTTATTTTGAAACATGAACACCTATAACTTTATTTAGTAGAACAAAAGCAAACAGACATTTAGTTTTTTTAGAAATGATCTTCCAACAAGTAAACTTTTAACTATATAAATTTATTACAAGTAGTAACAAACAGAAAATATATATATATATATTTAACCATTCAATTTTGTCCATTTACAATATGTTGTTTTTTCGCATCACTGCAGTGATGGACAGAATCTTAAACTATATTCTGTTATGAATGGCTATTCTTTTTTGACCATCTTGACTGAAACAGTGCCATTGTTTGTCTGAGCTGTGGACATAAAGTGCCAAATTTTAACCATTTACTTTTGGACAATAAGTACTAAGCACACTTACTTTTCAAGAATTAATGATTGATGGTAAATTCCATGCACTTGTTACTTTTTCCAGATGACCAATGACTTATGTAAGATTCTTTCATGATATCATAGCATAATTTGAATCATAAAATTATGAGTAAAACCAACCTTTTGACTAATTATTTTCTCCTCATTGGAATATCTAATTTTTACTTACAAAATTAATTCAATATCTTTTCAAAAGATTGTAAATGTGTTTAATTTGGTCTTTATATATACATTTGTTTGTTGCCAGTGACTTTCATCATTGTCAAACTAATGCAAAAGTACCAATAATCTTCCATGGAAAACCAGCAATTTTCAAATGTTATAATTTATATATATATGTATGTGTAATAATATTATAATTCAATGTCTGTATTTCTTCAAATCAATATACATAATCTTATAATTGAATATTCATAAATATAGTAATCACATATATGTAAAGTATAACTTTAAAATTAAAAAAAAACAAATAACAATAAAAAGAAAATAAAGGAAGCTATGCTAATATACAAATACTAACAAGTCTTAATCAACAGGCAGGCAGCAAATGTTAAGATCACAGAATTGTGGGAAGATTAGCCTTGCGAAGTGTTAGTTGACAAAGACTACTAAAGCGCTCTTAAGTGGATACAAATTTTAAGTTATACTTTACATATATCTGATTATTTATAAATATTCAATTATAAGATTATATATGTATATATAATTTTAATAGAAATTCTTTTCTCCCTACTCCAAAACCTTCTATTTGTAATCGTAAGTTAATAGTAAACTTAGAAAGTTATATGTTAATTCGTTGGGATGTAAAATATTATTTGCATTATAACAATGACAATAAATCATAAATATTTTTAGTGCCACATAAACACACAAATAAGCACATTCATTACTAATCGTGAATGTATATGTGTAGATTGAGGTAAAGTTTTTACGGTAAAAGATAAAGAATAATCCAATTTAATTTTCATGACTAAATATATAAAATTTTATAAGAATGTCAATGTTTAGAAAAAATAACATTTGCTTCAGTTGAACTAATCTTTTATCCTCAATTGAAGACAAATACTACTTTATCAAATCGGTACTATTATAATATTTCGCGCAGATAATAACCAAGAATTAAAATGGGATTTGCTATGCAGACAAAAAGCATATATTGAAATTGAAAACCTCTTTCTCAAACTGATAGTTAATTTTCTTTTTATTAAGAAAAAAGAATAAACCCAAGACTAGATAAGGATCGTGTACACATGCGTACTAAATATGCTGTATACTAATATCTTTTATTAACCAAATGGATAATAACTAAAACCTAATAACTATTTTCTTTGATTTTTCAACCTAAAGCACACATTTTTTGATAATTTATTTTTGCAACAGTACGAATACTTTTTCTTTATATAGATTGAGCCAATGCACACGCTCTTTAAAGATAAATGATAAATCAATACTCAATTTTTCCAGACACGAGATATAGTATTTTAGAAAGAATGGAATGAATCCACCCATTCTTTCTGACCCAAATGTTTATGTATGGGCAAATCTTAAGTGTGTGGAAATAAGAGCATGGCGGTGTTACATGATCACTTTAAATTATATTTGTTATGTTTGAAGGAATGACACTTGCGAAATCTTTACAATTTACGAACCGTCATTTTTTAGTTGAAATTAAACATATATAATGAGATATTATTTTATATAGCGCTATGTTTTTTTTATGTAATAGTAATATTAGCGATTTCCACACACGGAAGATTTGCCCATACATAAACGTTTGGGTCCGAAAGAATGGGTGATTCATTCCATTCTTTCTAAAATACTATATCTCGTGTCTGGAAAAAATTGAGTATTCATTTATAATTTATCTTTAAAGCGCATGTGCATTGGCTTAATCGCTAATATCACTATTACATAAAAAACATAGCGCTATATAAAATAATATCTCATTTTATATAGATTGAGTAAATGGAGAGCTATATTTATGTATGCACACACATATTGGATTAATTAATTATTTGTAAATGTCCAATTATTTTTTGATATTACCAAAAAAAAAACAAAAAAAAAAAAACGATATCTATTTTATTTTTTCTTTATTCTGTAACTTTAAGTAAAGAAAATATTTTATTTCTTTTCATCAATCTTTTTTCCTCATTAAAATACAATTAGAGAAGTTAAAACATTGCATAAATAATTAGATGAAAAATTAAACATCAAGATAGAATCATTGTCAGTAATCTTCTAGAATGGAAAATACTTCTTTTTAAATTTTTGTTGAAGAAAAAAATGTTAGAAAATTTAATATAGACTTTAAAATTATTCAATACTTTTAAAATCTTTGCTTTTAAAATCCAAAAAATTATATTATTAATAATAATTACATGTGAAATATTATATTCAATTAAAAAAAGACTCAAAATCCAGAAATCAATTTTATTCTCATAGAAAACAGTTATTTTTATTCTAGAAAGAATATTCCTATAAAATGTCATGTTCTGAAAAGTGATTTCCCTTTTTTAAAAGCAAATTCATCAAATCAAATAATATATAGGGTATATGAGCACAGACTGTCAATTGACCCACCACTCTCCAATATATCTAATAAAATCAAATAATGTACATAATTTATTGTTGAATTTATTTATTCATTTTTAAAAATTGTTCTCTCATTTTTGGAATAAATAAATTTAAATCAGTTATATATCAGTCTTTCTTATTGCATTGCCAAATCTATATAATATTAATATCGTCTATATTCTTTATTACTTTTTACATTGCTTTTTTTATAACTCACTGACAGTTTCGATACCCCCAGAAATCTTCAGAACTTAACTTATCTTGGCTAATGTAAATCAACTGTCAATAGTGGCTTGTAAAAAATCATTGCCAAAAGTAATAAAGAATATAGATGATATTAACATTATATATCAGTGTTTATAAAATAAAAACAAGAAAACATACAATTAAATACATTGAGAAAAAATGAAAGTTTGGAAAGTAAAAGAGTTTCCAGTAAAATATTTAGAAGAAAATATTTTTGTCTAAAAATTACAAGAATAGAAAATATATAATAGTCAAGTTTTTTTACTATATGTAATTTAAACAAAAGCTATTTACAATCTAAGTACATATGCTGTAATGTTATAATAGCCCAAGTCTTATTGAGTATTGAGGATACTCTCAAATCAAAGCACAAGTTAGAGACTATCTATGTCTCTATCTGTGCTTTGGTTTGAGACTGTCTTGTTATGTTTTGGTATTCTCGGTACTCACCCAAATATAGGGTGTAAAGCCCTTCTCTTTAAAAAAAAAATAGAAAATGTAAAAAGTTTTTCTTAAAATAGTTATTACCATAGTAACTGCCTACATTTAAAATTTTTATTCTAATAAACATTTTGAAAAAGACAATGGTCAATAAAAAAGCATTTCCAAAAGGTTTAATCTCATTTTGAAATGAAGAAATGTTTGATGTATTTGTATGATAATTCTAAATGGTAATGTGGTAATTATATTTATTATTCTTATTTCTTTGCATCTTTCTTTATATATTCATGTATATCAAACTTTTCTATATACTCTCGTCATATACTCTTCAATGCAATTTTTATATAATTTCTCCTTTATTTTCTGTACAGTTTCAACTACCCTGCAGTCTTCATCAGAGCTACAACATTTAAACATATAATCAGGTAAACATTATTTTATATACATATCTATATACATATTTTTTAGATTATTATTCCTAATTATACCTAATTTTAGCTAATAATAAAAAAAAGGAACTAGAAGAGGTTGAGGTAATGGGAATAAAAAGTGAAATAGAAAAGTATAGTGATATAAAAGAATGAAAGTAGAATGATAAATAAAGTACAGGTAAAAATAAAAGAAAATGGGGCAAGAATAATAAAAAATAATAATAAATAAATAATAAGTATGAATTAAAAGATGTAAAGGTAAAATTAGTTAAAATTAAATGTAATTAAGAATAATAATGTAAAACATATGTATATAAAATAATTATTGCCTGATTATATGTTTAAATGTTGTAGCTCTGATTAAGACTGTAGGACAGTTGAAGCTGTAAGGACTATAAAGAAGAAATTATATAAAAATTGCATTGAATTATATATGAGGAGAGTCTATAGAAAAGTTTGATGTATATAAATATATTTATATAAGCTTTGTTATCAAAAATAATAATATAGTGCCTTGAGAGAAATATTATTATTAATGTTTTTATTATTATTTTATAATGTCTTTATAAAACAAAACAACTGAATTCCAGAGATGAGAGAATACACACGCATGCATATAAGATTTTAACATTAATTTAATTAATATTTCTTTAAACTAATAATTAATATGTGTGTACAAACTATAAATTTATTTTAATTATTCATGAATTAGGAGGGGTAAAATAATTTCTACCAGATCATAATTGTTATTGGCACTAATTTCTGTTAGTTAAACTTTAAATAACATTACTATGTAAATCTCATCTTTGGAAATTAAATTTACATAATTATCTACATCATCAGTATACAATTTGTAACTTTTGTATTCAAGTAAATTGAATGTCCATTAAAATAATTTGCATTTAAAAATAGATTATGCTTGTCTCTTTTTATATTATGTGCTTGTATTGTAAAATAATTTTATAGTTTAATGATCTAAATGTTTAATTTTTTAAACTAAATTGCATCTTATACTTTATATTAGTGAATATTTCTCATTGATTAAGGGCATCTTGTAGATTATAACTAGAGACAGTTTAAAATTATGTGAACAAAATGAAAAGAATGAGTTAAAAAGAAGAATAAAGGAG